>SNQJ01S0089097.1:13698-33361 GCA_010110895.2 Picea sitchensis | reverse complement strand
GAGATATTGAGGGGTTTTAATGGGCCCAACTTGCATCGTTCATCATCATGATCCATTCTGCACATCTTGGTTTTGGTTTCATTGCATTCCGATGATTTCTATAATTTTGAGTTATTATGGGTCATATCTTAATTAATTTCACTAAGAAGGTCATAATGGGAATATTACTTGGAGAAACCTCTTAGTGTAATAGCTCATCAGAATCAGGAAGAAGAGCACTACAGTATAAGATAATGAGAAGTGACTTTCAGTGGCCGGAGAAGCCATAAGGATGGATAAATCACTTTTTAGAGGTAAAATGATTAATTAATTAATTAATTAAATGATTTAATCAAGGAATAATAAAATAATCACTTGGAGGGAAAAGGTCAACAACGAATTAGGGTTTCAACGGTGAATTAGATTTCTGGAAAGCTATAAGAGAAGAGTCAGCCATCTAATTCATCATTATGCAGATTATGACTTGTCATTGAGGAGAAGAGGCACATCTCAGGAGAGATAGTTCAGTGTATTCCAGGAGGAAGACACCAGTTGGCTGATTTTGGTGTTGAAAGACACACCCTAGTCACCAAGAAGATCATCCAGGTCTTCCATCATTCTTCATTGATTCTGCAGTGCTCCCATATTCTGGGTATTATCTTTTAGTTGCTTATTTGTATTCTGTCTAAGATCCTTTTGTCTTTTGATCTAGCCGAGTGTTGTTATTTTATTCAGCCGTAGTTGCATATTTATATTCCAGCTAAGATCCTTTGTATGTTGATCTAGTCGAATATTGTCAGTTATTCAGCTGTATTCGGCCATTTTGTAATCCACAGAGATATCATAATACAAACTTTGCAGTCCTTTGTCATGTTTATTATTTGTATGATCATTTATATGATGTAAACCTTTGATCCTACACACACATTAGCAGTGTTTTCTAGACTAGCCAAGTTAGGAACATGACACGGTGACCCTAGGGGGTGTTGAGAAGGAAAGTGTGATGTATGAGTAAATTCCCCTATAGTTCAACTTTTTATATGGAAAAGGGAACTTGGTGATGAATCTTTGGGGTTGTTTGAGGTTTCCAAAATCTTAAGTGACCTGCAAAGAGATAGTACCTGCCCGAGACACAAGGAAAACTAGGTATACAATACAATATATAAAGTGGAAAAGAAATTTAAGATTGTTTTACCTAATAGAAGTAGTAAAAAGAGATGTATATCAACAATAAATTATTAAATTATGCTGCTATATAGGATGCCAAATGTCAAGATAAATTTGAGAGATAAACTAGCGAAGAACTAGCACCACTTTAGCAATAAAACTTGTGACTTTAGCATGATAGTATGATTGTAAAATAGTAAATCTGTAGAAACAGATAACAACCTAAATGGTTGTAGAAAAACAAGCTAAATATCAACAAAATTAACCAATAGAAGTTACTCCTAATTAGCCTAAAATGTGTTCTTGGGTTAGTAATTTGTTAGGGAGAAGTTATAGCTAGTTCCTAGGATTAGTTTCGAGGTTTCCTAGGGTTAAAAGGTTATATTTTCTGCATCCCTAGTGGTTGTAGGTTAGTTTTGTAACATAATCAAGTTTTAGTGAGAGAAAAGGATGCCTCAATGAGGAAAGTTATCCTAAGGAACAAAGAATAGTATCCAAGTGAGAGAACTTCAAGGCCTTGACTTTTCACGTTTATCAATGCAATATTTTGTTTCTCCAATGCAACGACTAGTGACTTTGATTATTGGGTTAATGGGGTCACAAGATAGAGATCTAGATGTACTACCTCCTTGGGGGTATAAATCCTCTTATTCCCCAAAGCAAGTATCCTATCTAGGGTTTATGCTAAGGGGTGTATGCCCTTATACTTCCTTATCAAACCCATACAAACAATATTTCTATGATATATTATGGTGGATCTAGGGAGGATTGTATTCCCTTATACTCCCTACTTAACTTATCAAAAACATTTAACTTTGAACAAAGAAAAACAACACCAAGTGTAGCCTTTATCAAATTCAAGTTGCAATAAGATAAACTCTTAACATGCCAAGATAAACCACCATAAAAGAGGTAGAAATGACCTCCATAAGCTAGCACATCATCATCATGTAGCCAATAACCAAATAGAACAATATACCATAAGACAAGAGAGAAAAAAGATTGAAGGTAGTGAAAATTTGAGTCCTTAACCTCTCACAATGGGAGAGATATATATGAAGTGAGATTCACATGATATCTATGTATACAAAAACATTAAAACATAGTTTGTCCACTTAGAAAGGGTAAAACATAAGATAAGGGGTCAACAACACTTTTCTTTCCCCTTACATCAAATAATAATATTTAATTTTCACTTTAACATGATAGAAACCCTAAAAACAAGATGATGTCACCCCTTTAGGGGATGTTTTGACACCTTGAAAAAGTCATTGGAGAAGAAAATGGAGGTCGTTGGGGATCCTTGAGATTTCTCATCATGTTCAAGGGTCAATACATGCCTCCTCTAGTCAAAACATGCCAAGTGTCAACTTGTAATAACTCCATCACCATCAAAACCCCTCAAGCATGAATTCAACCCTCAAAAGATGATGTTTTTCCTTTCCTAGGCAAGTCATTTGGGTACTAGGGGCTGGATAAGATCCTACATGATACCATGTAAGCCTCCAAAGGCATTTATATGTGATCTAATGTGCGATCCTACAACATCCAACCTGTGGCATCCTTTCCCCATGGAATCCCAAGCTAGGATTGTTCTTCCAAAACTGGCCACCAAGCAAGGTCCTACAAAACAAAAGGGTGCACCCTCCAAAGATATCAAGTCAAATATATCATGACAAGTGTAAACCACATCTAGTAAGAAAGGCACCTAAACATGTGCATCAAAACTACCTCATCAAATTAAGCAAATTCTCAAAAACCCTATACAATTTACCAAGTTTAAGTATGGGATGGGTGTCATAAAAGTCCTATTGGGTATACCAAAGCCCTCAAGTAAGGAATGCTCCCAAGGATGGTATTTCAAGGTCTTGTAGTGGATGATGAGGTGGAAGGGGTTTAGACTTCATAGGTCAATGAGTTTCATGGGATGCAAGGGCTCGTATTATCTCATTTAAGGGTGCCTTTGAAGAAGTTGTGTGGCACCTTTGTTTGTGATGAAATTTTTCCAAGCCCATCTTCTTGCCATTATTTATTTATTTCATGTTTTAAGGAACAAGTTGAAGGCTAATGTCCTAGATTAGTGTGAAGATAACGACAATTTCATTCACAAATACCTTGTCGAAATGAGAATGTTATCTCATGATGAGACCCCCTTTCTCTTAGTTGTGTAACTGAGATTTATTACACTGGCTTGGTGACCAAATGATGGTAATGTCATACCACTAAATATGCATGATCATGATAGGCCGACTCATGATGATACCTCCCATCCTCCAACTAACCCCGTAAGCATTCACTATCACTTTGTTTTGTAGGTCCCCCTTTTCTTACAGAGAAGCATTTCATTTCTTTCTCGGGGATCCCTGCGTGAATCATCTGGAAGGTATATATTTAGGATTTTATATTTTTATCCAACATCAATTCCTCTGGGCCTTCAGCCCATTCTTCCCATTAAATGAGTTACATTCCCTTCTTGTGTCACTAAAGTCAAAGGTCCTAGAAGAAGACAATATGATGGAGGTGTAATGAGAGGAAACTGGTAAGTATGGTTGGGAATGGTATGATAACTCCTCAAGGGACCCCCTATCACAAACCTTCTCCAAAGGTTAGCAACTTACTAGGAAATATGTGGCAATCACCAAGGTGAAACATGGTCAAAATAATAATGATCAAGTAGGCATTCTATAATCAAAAGCAGCTCAAATACACCATGTTTAAATTCCTTAAATATTAGGGTGATTACTTGCCACAATACCTAATGTGTACCGCATGGAGAATGACCCATCTGCCTTCTAAACGCTAGTTGGTGTGGTGGATGCATTGATGATGAATCAACGTATGGTGATAGAGCGGGCTTCTATATGTGAAAGTGGAAATTGTTGGTCATGTGGTCACTCGACACTCCATATCTACAACCTGAGAGCCTCAAGAAATGATTTCCTTAGTTATCCCACAAAATGGGGATAACATGTCCAATCTAGGAAACACAGGATGTGTATGACCCACATAGGTGCTAAAAAATTGCAACAAGACACAACATGGAACTTAATAGAATCCATGGGATATAAAAGTGACTCATCTCATATTTTTTTCCCTTAGAGAACCTTGGTCATGTTTGACCATTTTTGGGACTTCAACAGGTTGTTCGAAGACGAAGCACCAGGGGAAGTAGAGATCTCGGGATCTCACTCCCTTTTGTGAGATTTTTTGGATTAGGGTTTATGTGATGGGTATGGGATGTTAGCCCATGGTTTTACCCATGTTTAGGCCCCATTTGTAATGTATAAATAGATATCTAGGCGATGTAAGAAAGTAGTGAAGAGACCTAGTAGAATCGGCTTAGTGCGGAGCTAGAGGCTTTATGCATACTAGGTGTTAAGACTTGCAGAGCTAAATGCAAGTGATTGTAAGACACTGGTGTGAAGACTGTGTAAGGAGGCTTGGTGTTGTGACCTAAATCGGGAAGGAGGATCTAGCAAGGTGCGTGCAGATCTCCTATCCTATGCAGAGTTGGTTTTGTGGCTTTGTGCATGTAAGAGGATTGAAAGAAGATAACAAAGAACATGAAGAGTTGGTGGACGTAGCCCCACGCTAGGGGTGAACCACATATATCGTATGTTGTGATTGCTTTGTGTCATTATTGTAATTTATGCTTAGTGTTGAATATTTATGTATGTTAGATGCATCTGATATAGTATCTTAGTGCTTAAAAACTTCGATGAATGCTAGATATGTTGATGCTATGTGCTAAATGGTCAGATGTGCTTAGATCTTGTTGAATATTGCGATGTTTTGTAATTAGGGTTTTACCTGCAATGTGAATAAAAGTTTAAGGAATACTTAATGTTAACTACTAAGTGTTGTGTTAAAGCATTGAGATCACAGATTTGTGTCCCAGCTAGGTTGTAGACACTTGAGTCCTGCAACCACCCTTGCTTCTACCTCGGGTGAGACTTCATCTTCTTCGTAGGTGTTGCTGAAAGGGTCGGTAGTTAGGTTTTTGTTGGTGCATTGTTGAAGTGTTGAACCCTGGGTTTGCCCCTATGCCAACAAATGGTTCTGTTGTTGGGACATGAAACTGTGATTTTTGGGAACTGAGGAAAAGATAAAGCTCCATGCATAGATCTGTTGTTGTAGTGCGTAGTAGTCTAATTGACTTGTGAATCTCTTTGATAAGAAGGGAATCAGATATGAAGAAAATAGGTAAATATCTTAAGGCTTTGTGCTCTGATAAAGGTAAGATAAGTGAAATTTTTGTTTCGAAAGAATGGATATATTTGATAAAAAAATTCCTAGTCTGAAAACTAGGCCACATCTAGAAGAAAGAAGATATGATATGAATATATCTGATAAAAATAGTGAAATATGTGTTATCCCTATGCATAGAAAGAATTGTTGGACTAACAAATGGATGCAAGATCCTAGAAATAATTTTTTGCAGGTCTATCACTATGATCCCAGTGCACAGTACAGGAAAGGTTGGGGATCGTTTAAGAGAAAGAGAGGATTGGCATTATGTTATAATTGTAGAAAACTAGGACATCTTGCTAAGGAATGCCCCGGTAGAAGTCCTATTTGCCTTTGTTGTAAAGCTACTGGACATGAAGTTTTAGATTTCCCTAGAATGATTGCTAAAGTTGAGAAGATGAACATGAGACAAGAAGACCATGAGGAAGGTCTAGAGACTAAGAATATGCTAAAGAACCAGAAAGAATCAGAGGCTATATTATTACAGATGAAAGAAACACTGAATGATCACAGAGACATCGGTTTATCAGATATTTTAAAAGAGAAAGAGTGCATATAAACAAGAATAGGAGACTTTGACATAGACTGTGTATTGGATACAGAAACATAGGTGAACATTATGACATAAAGTACTTGGTAAATCTTAGGAAAGCCTGCTATGATTCATTCATTGGAAGGAATAGGATTGTTTAAAGGAAAGATGATAACCCTATGTGGAAGACTTCCCATGTACCTATGGTTTCTTATGGAATATCAACAGAAGAATAATTTGAGGTCCTTAATTTTGTTGAGAACAACGCTCCCTTTGCACTTTTGTTAGGAAATACTTGGATTGAGAGATATCATATCCAAAGGAGAGAATAAGAGGAAGCTATAGAATAGAAAAAGAAAGAATTAATGGATTTCATGGCTAAGAGAATAGTGCGCTTGATAAAAGAACAAGAAGACAAGGAGAAGAAATTGAGGACTAGAGACTTAGTTCTCGAAGTTGAAAGAACACAAGAAGGCTTAAAGAACCTATCCATGCAGCAGAGTAGAGCACCAACTCCAAAAATAGTAAGAGAAGAAGTATTATCCTCAAACCTTGTGAAAGATCCTCAACAGTGTGAAGTTACTACGCTAAGAAAGGATAAGAACAAGAATGGAAAGAGGAATCCAGAGACGTAGATTATAGGAAAGAAAGATAGAAATATGAGTAATAAGAAAGAAAAGCTAGAAACATTGTAGGAGGTTCCATAGAGGACCTCGCAGAAGGAAGGCTTGCAGAACTTGAACCTCGCCGGAATAGCAGAACAACACCAACTGGCACTTCGTCACGGCAAAGCAATATGACCGTTGGAGGCAGCTTGACCATTAGAATGATGCTCCAGAACGACTAGAAACATAGTTATTGCCAGAACATTTTCCATCAAACCGTTGGGACCATGCCATAACGGATGGAATTGTATTGATTAAGGCATTCCTACCCATTGGAAGCGTTCATTACGACATTGTCTATTTATCCCGTTAATCGTTGCACCGAGGATAATTTTTCGAATTGTGATTATCCAAGACCATAGAGAACTAATCACTTTCGCGCAGTGCTTATTGTAACCTTTCCATCCATTCTGCTACCTTGATTTTTTTATCACTGATCCAAGATATCTTATCTCGAGCGTGTATTCCGGGGACCTTAGCGCAGTAGAAAAATCTGTCGAAGAAATCCTCATAGACCTCATGGCTGAGAACATCCTGTCCATAGGAGTATAGGCCTCGTCGACGAGAGGAGTGAAAGAATCCCCATTGACTACACGTTGATCTGGGCCCTCCCGAACTGCAATAGAGAAGACAAGAAATCATCATGATGACTTGGAAAACGTGAAGCTCATCCCATCAATCCTGCCTGACTATATCCCACTTCTGGATGGCGTGGTTAGTTGTGATAGCATCCCGAGGGACTTCAACTATACACTAATTACTGCATAACTCTCGAAGGGGATACACACTGTTGGACTACAATTAGGCTAGATTATGAAGCTAAATATAAGTGAATTCAACTTAGGAGACTCCAAGAACTATGGCATGCTCGCACCACACAAGTACTTGACCAAGACAATGGGGAAGAATTTGAAGATAATCCCCCAGTCATGGACTATGGACATCGCGAGGTCCACCATTCTTAATGTAATGAAGATCCCACACTTTGGTAGACATTAGGAGGTTAACGCATGTGTTAAACTCCTCCTATCATGCTACCATGGTGGTTACTTGTGGTTGGATCGGTGCATCACAGTAGATCTGGTGCTAATCCATCAGATCACTAGATTAAGCATGAAAGGACTAGATCCTTGGGATTTTTACCCAGGGAACGTTACAGATCACGCCCTGGCGCAACACATAAAAGAAACCTACGGTGATGTGGAGAAAGGAAAGGAGGGCTACAAGGTAGCCTCCATCCAAAATGGCGCAGTGCACCTAGCTTTCCAGTTGATCATTGGTAAGCTCGTCAGGAAGAACAGGCCAACGGAGGTCATGGGGTTTGTCGTCAACCTCGCAGAAAAATGCGTCGAAGGGATGCAAATGAACTGGGCGAACTACCTCGTCAAACAGTTAGAGAAAGACTGCCATGAAGCTCAGGATTAGGGATACGAGTTCCATTTAAGTTGGTTGTTGATTTTCATTGCCTTCATTTCTTGGGAGATGCTGGAAGGAGTGACCTTCCCTAAAATTGAACCATCTGAACCACTAGCTGCGAAGTTCACTATGCTATGGTATTCAAGAGTCATGGAGAAGCAATGGATGTCAAATGTAGTGTTCCACACCTATTATCTATAGCTAAAGAGGTCCATTGAATCCTTCCCTCGCATGCCATTGAACACTCTACATAGGTTTAGGCCACTTGCGAAGTTCCGCGCAGACAGGCACTTCATCTATATCACTGCACGCGTAGACGAACACAAAGAAGAGCTCCAATCCTATTAAAAACTCACAGAGGAGGACATGGAAGAAATGACCAAGGAATGGCCTACAGAGTTCCTTGTACCGGTCAAACAGACATAAATCTCTGACCTTGACCTCATCAAAATTCCTGTAGTCACTCACGAAGAATATGATGCACCCAGCAGCAACAGGAAGAAAAAGAAGGAAGAGGTACAATAATTGAGCAGCACATCAAAGGAAACTACACCAGATTCACATGAAGGAGGAGGAGGTGATGAAGTAGAAAAAGAAGTGGATGAAGGAGAAGAAAAAAAACAAGAACATGGAAAAGTAAAACTGCCTAAGGATCCCATCACGGAGGCTGAGACATCCAAGAAAAGAAAGGGCTCCCCATAGAAACCTTCATCGTGAAAGAAGTCAAAAGCCAATAAACCTCCATTTCAGACTATGCTCATGGTAGATGATATTGACCTCATATTCATCGTTGTATCAGATACCTCATAGGACATTTTGCAGTGAAGCAAAGAAAAACATGAGACAATGTTTGACAGGATCGAAGAGGAGCTCAAAGGGGTACAACAGGCTCTTTATTCGAGCCATGCAGTGTCTACTGCGTCGTTTTCAATAGGGGGGCATAGAAGTAGGATATTAGCCTACCCAGCTACGCATATTAGTAGACTCGACCAAGTCTCACCTTTGTCAAGTCCAGGAGGAAAAGGAGAAGGCCACAGAGGAATTAAAGCAAGCAAAATAAGAATCCCTAGAGCAAGACCAGATTGCACAACAAGAGAAAGATGACCTCCAGGAGAAGTTTGCAGAGGATAAAGCACAGATCCAGAAGGAAAAAGAACAGTTGCTCATAGAGAAGATGGGAGTCAAGGAGGCAGTCACCAGATCACTTCACTCTGTGTCAAGCCTTGCACATATAGAAGAATACATAGTAGAGAGTTAAGTGGATAAGCTCACTGAAGATATTCAACAGCTTCAAGCAAGAGTGGAAGAATTGGAACTACAATATGTGCCAAGCACTCTGCAGGAAGTGTGAGATTAGAGGGAAGAAAATTCTCAAAGCGCAATAGAAAGAATCAAGGAATTGGCCTTAGAATGAAAGAAATTAAGTTGTCAAAGTGCGCAGACCTATGAGCGCCTTGTAGAAGGCCCAGAACTAAGGACATTGGATTCACAGCTCCAGGAGGAAAAGCAACAAGCATCGACAGTACAAGCACAGCTGAAGCCGCTTTCAACAGTCGATATGATGAAAAGGTCCCAGGAACAGTGCACCGTTCAGTAACAGGTCCATGCCATCCAGAGTAAATTCATGGAAGTGACCCAGAGGCTACAGCGAGTGCATGACGGAGAATGCACACCTTTTGAGGAGATTGAGGGAAAAGGTGCACAACTAGAACAAGTAGTCACCACAGTGGAACAACGATTGGAAGGACCGGTGATCGAGAAATTTATTTAGGAGTTCGTCGAGCAAGAGGCTCTGGTGAAGCAGCAGGTCGAAGCAGCTCGAGCCAATCTCAAGGCATTCAAAGCATAGTTTCCCAGATCAGAGTGACCTGGGACGAGTCACAGGTGAGTGTTGGGGGCCTATTGGCCCTCAACCAAGTTTTGGAGAACCTTTCTCATGTTTGACCATTTTTGGGACTTCGACAGACTGGTCGAAGACAAAGCGCTAGGCGAAGAAGAGACCGCAGGATCTCGCTCCCTTTTGTGAGATTTTTGGGATTAGGGTTTATGTAACAGGTATGGGATGTCGGCCTATGGGTTTACCCATGTTTAGGCCCCATTTGTAATGTATATATATATATATAGGCGATGTAAGAAAGTAGTGAAGAGAACTAGTAGAATTGGCTTAGTGTGGAGCTAGAGGCTTTGTGCATACTAGGTGTTAAGACTTGCAGAGCTAAGTGAAAGTGATTGTAAGAAGCTGGTGTGTAGACTGTGTAAGGAGGCTTGGTGTTGTGACCTAACTTGGGAAGGAGGATTTGGCAAGGTGCACGCAGATCTCATGTCCTATGCAAAGTTGGTTTTGTGGTTCTTTGCATGTAAGAGGATTGAAAGAAGATAATAAAGAAGACGAAGAGTTGGTGGACATAGCCCCACATTGGGGGTGAACCACGTATATCCTGTGTTGTAATTTATTTGTGTGATTAATGTGATTTATGATTAGTGTTGAATATTTATGTATGTTAGATGCATCTGATATAGTATCTTAGTGCTTAATAACTTGGATGAATGCTAGATCTTTTGATGTTATGTGCTAAATGGTCAAATATTCTTAGATCTTGTTGAATACTACGTTGTTCTATAATTAGGGTTTTACCTGCGATGTGAATAAAGGGTTAAGGAATAATGAATGTTAACTGCTAATTTCTCTATTAAAGCATTGAGATCACATATTTGTGTCCCATCTAGGTTGTAGACACTTTATTCCTGCAACCACCCCTGCCTCTACCTCGGGTGAGACTTCATATGCTTCGCAGGTGTTGCCGAAAGGGTTGGTAGTTAGGGTTTTTTTGGTGTGTTGTTGAAGTGTTGAACCATGGGTCTGCCCCTGTGCCAACACATATGCTTTGAACAAGGGAAACAAGGGGATGCTACAAAAAATTGAACTCAATATTATAAAGTCACAAGACACTCCTAGTATTTCCAAATGGGGTTCTAGGAGGAAAGGGTAAGATATGTAGTACCGAAAGGAGAATATGATAGATCTAACCTATGTGTTGAAAGACACATTGTCCAATGAGAATCCCACTAGGGAAAACCAATGGGGATACATATGGGAAACAAGGAGATAAATGACCCCCAAAAAAACTAGATGGTGGTAATGTGGAATGTGAAAACAGAAGATGAAAGTGATCGATGGTAGGGGAATTAGTGGAAATCTCATCAGGGGTGGGTGAATGGTGGCATAAAATGAATAATTGTCACTATATGGTTGAAGAAGAGGGATTGTGATATGTGATAATCCAAAAATACCAATGATATATGTGGGAGTATAGAAGGTATGGATACCAACATGATGAGAACAAATGCATATGGCTCAAACATGGTATGTAGACTAATTGGACTCTGAATCCCTAAGGGGATTAAATGACCTGGGAACCAAAATGAAACAAGGGTCACTATTCTAAGGTTCCCATGTAAGGAAGTATCTATCACTGTGTAATGGAAAATGCAAAATATGGAGGTGTTGGTCCATGTACCTAAGTGAGGGGGATCCTACAAGTAATTTCTAACATATGGGAGTTAACCTATGTTAAATTCCAAGGAAATTAAGGCATGGAGGAGACCCATATCCATGAATAAAAGAGGTTATCCATGGTGAATTCATACTCATAAGTCACCAAATACCAATGCATAAAGGTGCTCAAGTGATTGAGACAAATTTGTAGGAATTCATAAGAAACCAAGCATGCTTTAATGATTCTTGGAAAAATGACTTATTGGTGAAGTATCAAAGATCAAAATTTTGAGAATAGCCTTTTGAAGATCTCATAAACCTAATTCCAATGGTGTAGATGGTATGTCAATTGGAGTTAGAATGAGCCAAATGAAAAAAAAAAAAAAAAAAATTCTAAAGAAGGGTTTTCCCTCCATTTTCCAATTCATTGTTGAACTTAGTGGAGGATGAGATTGGAGAGGAGGAGAAGGCCCTAAATATTGGCGAGCTCATTGTGGAAAAACCAATCGTCATAATTGGGATTTTCAACTTTTAGGTTGGTGTCCTAACACTACTTTCCCTTTTATGTGGAGTACCTTTTTGGGGCCTTGAATGCACTTAATGGTGTTAGTATCTATGTTGGGACTATAGAAACTAACCAGTATTAGCATTTCCCAATTCAAGAAACTAGGGAACTTTCTGCATGGGCCAAAATTTACCTTTCCAACCCAAATTTTCCAAGGAGGACTGCTTTTTAGGGAGAAAGGTGGTAGAGACATAAATTTTGATAAATATGATTAAAATACCTAACAAAATGTGTTTTTATGTAGGATGGTTGAGTTCAAAGTGATATATATCTATATCTATATATATATATATATATATAGAGAGAGAGAGAGAGAGAGAGAGAGAGAGAGAGAGAGAGAGTTTAAATATATCCACACATAGGTTTAGGAGAACCAAGAAGTGAGAGGAGTGCTAACTCGATATAATATTCTCGAATTTGTTTAGAACCTATTGAGCACTCAACACACCCTAAAAAGCCTATGTCAATTTTTCACTTTTTGGGTACCACTTGGTATTTTCATTTGTCTGCGAATTTATTTTGAGAAAGGTTTGTCTTTGCTTATTATCATGACTCTCATTATCTTTTCAGGTCTGTTTGAACTTATGAAACCCCATGACTTTAAAAATACTTAACGCCTGAATAAAGAATCAAAATCCAAAACAATTCACTCAACACACTCAGATTCGTCATCGGAAGGTATTCAAATAAGGAAAATAACAACTCATGAAACCTTAGTCACCAAGCATCGATCTCCATCAACATCGGAAAAAGGAAGTTTTTCTTTGCGCCAAATTTTTGCATAAGGATATCGTCGATAGTCGATTCCTCTCCAGCATCAGTAAAAGATGAGGGGAGTAGACGTTAACAAAGAAAGAAATGATATCGCTGATATCCAATACCTGATGCACTTATCGAAATCGGGGAAGACCTAAAATAATCACAATGAACATTCTGATCACAATAAAGAGTTTTCTCGATCGCCGATCCCCGAAGCTTTTCGGCATTGGGACTTTTTTGAGGAAGCTAATCCAAAGAAAAACACGTGATAGGTTTATCACTGATCTTCGACCCTCCATACCTTTTTGGCATTGGCAATCCAAGGTTTTTATTAGAATGCACAACTTGAATAAAGTCCCAAATCTAATTAATACATGTGAATTAGGTCACCGATCTTCAACTCCACGTGTCTTTGCCAGATTGGAGAACTTTACGGTCTACTTCTTCCCCGAGTCATTCTTGGTTCCCTAGGTCCAAGTCACACCTTCGAGTCATCTTTTCCATGACAACATTGTACAATGATATTGATCGGTGTCGAAGCTTTTGCGAGGGACATCGACAAAAATGTTCATAGTGCATCATCGATCCCCGATCCACCCACTAAGAAAGCAACATGATGGGATGTTGTAGCGTTAGATATGATTAGATTTTGAGCATTTAAGGGGATAATTAATACCAAATATTGCATTAGTTTCTACCTCGTGTGCCAATTGAAATGACCATTTAAAATCACCGATAGACCACATCACCCCCACGCCTCCATCGTCAACCCATGATGAATTTAAGTTGCGGAGATTGTTTAAATTTCACTCATCACCTGAATTGAATGGATTATGCGATGCGGTAAGTTCTTCCCTGGTTTAAATTCTCTTGAGCCATCATAAAAAGAATCATTTTACATGTACAGAAATTCATAGCATCCGGAGAAGCGAGACGAGTAATTCGAAGGCTGTAGAGGTCACGTGAGTATCAAATAACTAGGTTTAGCAAGATTTACAGGTATGTATCCAAGTATGTGGATTTTTACATGATTACATTTCATATATTTTATTCAGTTTTGTTCTTTACACAGTCTATGAATGTTTATTTTGATTGCAGTAACAATGCCTCCAAGAAATCCAACCACTAGACAATCGTTGAGGGCACCAAAGCTGAAATAACCAGAGTTAGGTGAAGGCTCCTCTCCAAGGGTCACAAAACAACTGGAATACAATTCGAGATTGGAACCTGTCATAAAAACAAGAATGAAGAAGGTCTTTATTTATCCTCTGGCCTTTGGAGATATAGAGGAAAGCACAGGGACCAAGGTGACACTCCCACATTGGGGAGATCTCTTTAAAAAGATCAGTCGAGAGGAATACCCAGAATATATCCACCATAGTGACACAAATCTAAGATCACTCGACGGTGAGGTGTTCCTGAACATTCAACGATCGTACCTGCATATGGTTGTGAGAAGAACCCCTGTTTTCCTTGTATTGAAGTTCTGAAGTGGCTCATTGACCACACAGACACACATAAATGATTAATCAATGACGACAATGGTGGGTGTGTCAGGGTGTTCCTTCCGGTAGAGGTCCAAAAATATTACAAACTCTGAGACCCCGAGGAGCGGTTGAATATAGATTTCTTCGTCAAGTTCTACAAGCACCATGAAACTAGTTAGGTGATGGCCTCATGGTGGAGGGAAGACAAGAAATACACCAACCGAAGCACTGGCTGGTATTAGACAATCGACTTAAAGTATCCATACATCTACTTGATGGCTCTCATTTGTTGATTATATGGAGAGAAGGACTGCTCTAGATTTTTAGAGGCATGGATTCCTTTAGCTTACACAGTGGAAATTTATGGGAGCGGCTTCAACTAGGGAGTGATCATTTCCAAGCAACTAAGCATCTTCATACAACAGGCTCAGACGTCGAAGGAAGGAGAGACACCAGCCGTCTAACTGGCTTCATATTTGCTTGATTTCATGTGAGCCAGAAACATTTTCGCCGACATGAATCTGAGTTGGCATGTCACAAAACTCTCAGTCCATGTATATTTTAGCATCGTATGGGAGAACATGTACAAGAAGTATTACTCTCTCATCTACGATGAATTCATCACACGAGTTTTTTTCATTCTTTTTAAGAAATAATGCCTAAGACTATCGGTTGTGGCCAAGAAGTTGATATCAAAGGTAGGCCACTAGTACTTGGACAAGCACAATACCTACATCAAGGTGTTCAAGGCTACTGAAGAACCACATCTCCTACCAGCGCATGTCCCTGACCAGATTGTAGTGGGAGAGATATGTTACCAAACCATCCTGCAAGGCTACAATGCCACCCTGGTCAAGGACAAGAAGAAGGTGTTCATACCTTATGGTTTCCATGTAGGTTTCTACTCGGTGAAGGACACTGCTCAAGACAAAAAAGAAGGGCTAAGCCAATTAGATTTCAGAGTCTAGACAGTCTGATTTCGCAAGCATGATTCAAAGGGCCTAGTCTTGAAACATGCTTCGCAAGTGTCGTCCTGTTGGCCATACGCCCACAATAAATTTGAAGATGAAGTATTCATAGAAAATGCCCAATATTGGGACGAGGTGGCTGCAAGGATGGTCGACCACAAAATGAAAAGGTTCAAATCTATGAGCCTGGATGAACAGGCAATGACCATAGAGAAATCATCTCAAGAGACCCTCAAATCCAGGGAAGAAATGATAACAGCAGAAGCAATAGAGGTCCCCCTGGTAGCTCTAGTGCAAGATAGAGGTTTCCCTATGAGACACAACACATGGGAAAGGGGGTTGCTCATGATAGAACAGGTGTAGTGCGTGGTTGATTAGCTACAAGATGACCCAGACCTCATAGGAATGACAGGGTCCCCTGCCAATAACCTAGATGAAAGCCAGGAAGATCAAAGCGGCCCAAAGATAATAGAAATTGATGAAATCGTCGAGTTAGATAACCCTGAAATTACAATGCCACGGGTCGGATCACCCGAGGATGTTTCAACTTAGATGGAGTAAGTAGGAACATTAGGGAGAACAAGTACACCAAACCCCCTCTGTGAATTTATAAACATATATGATGATGAATAAAGTCTAGAGATATCCCTCGTGACTCATGTACCAATCACGAAGGAAAAAGAGCTAGACAAGGCATCTTCCTCAGCGCCCGACACTCAAAGTTGGGGACTTCCATAGAATGAACAAGAGGTTAAAAGTGTCTTAGACACTGAGCTTCCTGATGCACCGGAGACCCAAGCGGATAGTCTGAAGGACGAGCTAGGGTTAAGTGAATAGAAAGAAGAATATTTGTAATAGGAAATAGGCGTCTCAATGGTCGATCATCAATTAATTACTGAGCCTACCCCCAATGCCTCATTTTCAATCGGTACTTGACTTCCCGATGAACAAAAAATAGAAGTCGGACCTCCAGAACACATGGAGGAAGTTCAAGAACCCAGTATTGAACAAATATATACCATCGTGAGCCTGGGAAATATGCTCACCTAGGGATATCATCAAATCCCTGAACCCGTGGATGAAGTCCCTGACATACATTCCATCTCTTATGACCAAAAAAGGAAAGCTATCGTACAGAGAAACACCAAGAAGAGGACGATCACTCTATATCTCTCCATCATTATAAGCATGGAGGAAAAAATTATCAACACAAAGCATGCCAAGAAATCTGAACTTATTGGCGTAGGGATGTCAATCACAGATGCCACCCTGGACAGAGAGAAAAGGGATGAAGAGGAGTTGGTTTCTCCTATGAAGGAATTGGAACATTTGTGCCACTTGGCGAAATATTACTAGGATAACACACAGGCCATGGTGTTCCTGAGAAGTGAATTCCAGGAGGCCCACAACAAATTTACAGATGAACATAACCTATTCACTGTAAGGATAGTCGAGCTTCAAGAAGACACCCTCATGGCACTAGAGATGTGCAAGGATATGGAGAGGTTGTAAGAGAAAGAACACCAAGTTGTGGAAATGATTGACTATATCATAGTGAAACAAGGCCAAGACATCGAAGAGCATGACATTTGGGTGCTAAGAGAAAGCAACATCAACTACATAAGGAAATCGACCGAATATTGGGTAAAAAAGGCTCAGGAACCTCATCAGGAAGTTCAAGAGAAATGGGCCAAGTGCGAGAAAATATGGATCAAGATCAATCATGCAATAAAATACATCAGCCTCCCTGAATTCGGCACACCCAATGACTTTGTCGACCTGTGCAACATAGTCAAATCACATGCCGAACAAGACTCATCAAGGGCTATAGAAATAGTAAAGGTGGTAGACATGGCGCCAGGATAGGTGCGGTAGTTCATGGAGCACCCAATCAAATCTCGAGCCATGTTGTAGCAGTTAAGTGCCAAAATAGTCAAGTATCAGGCATGAGAAGTAGAGATAAGAGAGATTCTTTCGGCCCCAATGGAACAACATAGATTCGCGTATGCTAACACATGCAAGGATCTCTTTGTCAAATGGTCGGAGTATGAGAAGAGTCACCCACTCAAGTGAGATCATGTGATGACTCTTAGAAATACTGATAGAAGAAAGTGCCATGTGGCGAGTTTTGTTTTACTTAGTTTCACTTTAATAGTTATTTTTAGTTAATAGTATATTCTAAATAGGAGTATTGACCTGTTAGCAAAGGGTTGATAGTTGTTGCAAAGACCCTCATTTTTGGATTTTGTAAAGAACTATTTCGGAGCTGCCTTAATTGAGAAGTCCTTTTTAGGACCAAAGACAAGTTCGTGTTTTTCATCAAAAGTGTGTATGATTGGATGTGGAGACGAATTATTTCTTATTTCATCTCATGAATGGATGTTGTAACGAGTAAGAGCTTCTAAATTTGTTGATAAGTTATTTGATTAAATGTTTTATAGTTCTTGTCTTTAATGATGAAAATTAAATTGTTGTGTTATTATGTGATTGATTATTAGAGTTAAGAGAATTATTTTTCTTTCCATCGTTTATTGCATATGTGTTTTCTTCTGATAAATCGCAACTCAATCAATAATTGGAACACCAACATGTTAATGTATTATTACTAGGCTTGTGGTAGAGAATTGTTTTATGCATGCTAGAGTGAAAGGGTTATCCCAAGCTCAACCTTCTCCAGTAGTTAATTTTTTTCCCACTTTGTTACCCAGTTGGTTTATACCAGCTTTTATCTTGTATCGGTCCCACCTATAAGAGAAAATACAAAAAGAGAATGTCTGAACTAAAGGAGAAGCCTTCACAAGAAAACATAAATCCCATCAATTAATTGGTCGGATCGCAATATCTAGAGAACCATTCCAACATTAAATGTTGCAGAGTCTAATTGGGCCTCGATGGCGGGTTTGGTTTCTGTTGTTGAGTTAAATGGATTTAGGACGCCTCAATAGAATTGGCTCTAGAAGGAGGGCATGAAGAATGAATGGATGACATTATATTTGACATAATATTTCAGACAACCTGTAGATTCAAAACAGCCCACATGCATGGCTAGTCATTCCTAGGAAATCCCACACACACTTAGTACTCTTGAAATGAGTAACTCACCCCATCATGAGGAAGAACATCGGTTCCCTGATATACCTTACACTCTTTCTCACAAGGAACTAAACCAATTTAGAAGAATCACAAGAGCGTACGCCCGACAGATTGGTGCACTTTCCTTAGCTCTGTTACTTCCTCCTATAAAACAAGTAGACCAACGGTCAATACCCCCAACCAGTTTTTTGTGCACACAGTAGAAGACCTAATAGATTTATCCCTAACCGAAATTGAACATCCCCTTAATTTAATCCCTGAAACACCAGCCGACAATTTCTCTAAGCCTGATGATTTTTCAGAAGAAGAAGGGTTTAACTCAGAATGCTCAGTTTCAGGATCTGAAGACATGGAAGATAACAATGACCATGGTGAATAAATGGGAAACCCACAAAATAACCAATCTTGGTTGGCCAGAGATTATTTTTCCATCCCTGGATGAGTACATAACCTCCCCCGACATCCAGAGAAGTTACTCCCTAAATTTGACCCTGAAACCTTAGGATTGCCTGAAGACCACATTAAAAAATTCATACTAGCTATCACACTTATGAATGTTCAACATGAGGACATAGTATGCAGTCTTTTCCCCTACACTTTCAATAATTTGGCCTCCACGTGGTATTTTAACTTACCTGTAGGATCCATAACTAGTTGGACGAAGTTTCAAAAGGATTTTCTAGACAAATTTGCAGAAGAAACCACTACAGGATATTTGATGGTTGAATTGTTCATTGCCACCATGATTTCAAAGGAGAAGGTTAAAGACTTCGATCAAAGATTTACCACTATCTTAAAAAAATTCCAACCCGAAGCTAAACCTACTTAGGAGTTGCAAATCGAAGTATACGCTAATGCTCTCTGTTACACATTATGTTCATCATCCCTATGATCGTTAATGATGTAAACCTATATGTTGCCTTCAGAGGGGTCAGTGACCTGAGTTCCTAAAGAGAGAAGGGAGAAGAACTTTTCCTAAGAAAAGAAGTTGCATTTTCCTATGTAAAAACCTTATAAAAAAGGAAGTTCGTAGGTTTCTATATAGGCAGGGTGCGAGAATGACCCATTATCGCAGGTTTCACTATAGCCAGGGTGCGAGGTGTTCACAGGTTGCTCTATAGCTAGGGTGCAAGAATTCCTGCACATGGGAAAAATGAGCGTTTTCTCGAATCTTCTAGAAGGAGAAACTTCTATGGTGAGGTGGCATCCAAATGGTTTGGATCTTACTCTCTTTCATGATTTAGTGGGATCATCCTAACCTCCTCACCTTATCCTCTTCAACTTATAA
>SNQJ01S0089096.1:33311-63420 GCA_010110895.2 Picea sitchensis | reverse complement strand
CAATGACAACATGATCCAACAAAGACTTCAGACCGATCCTTGACATAATGCATAAAGGAGGATTATGGAAATGTAGAGAAGGGAAAGTGAGGCTACAAGGTAGCCTCCATCTAGGATGGTGCAATGTGCCTAGCTTGTCAACTTACAGATGGCAAGCTCATTAGAAAGAACCATCCCACGTAGCTCACTGAATTCGTAGTAGACCTCACAGGAAAGTGCGTGGAGGGGATGAAAATGAACTGGGTGAGTTATCTCATCAATGAGATGGATAAGGACTACCGTGAAGCGTAGGATCAGGGCTATGAATTCCATTTCAGTTGGTTACTGGTACTGATCACATTTGTCACTTGGAAGATGATGGAAGGAGTGACATTTCTAGAAGTTGAGCCATCATATTCGTTGGTTGCAAGCTTCTCCACCTTGTGGTATACAAATGATATGTCGAAGCAGTGGCAGTAGAACATTGTGTTCCATGCTTACTACTAGTAGCTGAAGCATGTTATTGAATCATTTCCATGCATGACACCCAGTACAGACCGCTAGGGAAGTTCTGCACAGATTGACAATTTATCTACATCACCGCACACAAGGATGAGAGTAAGGAGGAATTGAAGTCATATTATAAGATGACCGATGAATATATGGAGGAGATCACCGAAGAATGGCCAGTAGATTTCCTTGTACCATTTGAGGATGCAAAAATATATGACCCTGACATCATTGGAAGTCCTTTGGTCACTCAGGTCGAACATGATGGACAGACTAGCACGAAGAAAAAGAATAAAAATGAGAAAGTGCAGAACATAGAAACTGATGACGAGAACAATGCCTTAGAGGAAATCAGGCCTGAATCACTCGCAAGAGGAGGAGGGGACGAAGTGAACCAAGAAGGAGGGGAATAAGGATAAAAGTAAGAAAAAGGCAAATTTACACCACCAAAGGATCCCCTTACCAAGGCTGAAACATAGAAGAAGCAAAAGGTTTCTCCACAGAAACCCTCATCAAGAAAGAAGATGTACGCCAGTAAGCCCAAGATGAAGTCCATGCTCACAGAGGATGACATTTATCTAATCATCACAGCTGTGGAGGATGATTCATAGGATATCTTGTGGTGTTATGGATCAAAGTAGGAGATGTTGTATGAAAGAATAGAGAAGGTGTTGCAGGATATACAACAAGCCATCCATTCGATCCGTGCAGTACCTACTGTGCTTTCTTCATTGAAAATTGAAAAATTGAGGGATGAGCCTACCTAATTACGAATATTAGTAGATGAAATAGAGGCTCGAATTCAATGATCCCAATAAGAAAAGGAGCAGGCTACGAAATCCTTGAAGCAAGAAAAGGAGGAGGTCTTAGAGAAACTTCGAGTTGCACAGAAGGAGAAAGATGAAATTCGGGCGATGTTCGAGGAAGATAATGCAAAGGTACAGAAAGAAAAATACCAACTTCTCACAGAGTAGACTGCGATCAAAGATGCAGTGACTAAAGAACTTCGCTCTATGATGGGCTTGGCATGGGAGGAAGAAGAGTCAACCAAGATTCAAGTGGGGAAGCTCGCTAAGGCCATTCAACAGCTTTAAGTGAGAGTAACATAGTTAGAACTCTAAGTAGTGTCGAGCACTCAACAAGAAGTGCGTGATCAGAGGGATGAAGCTTCTAGGACGCAGTTGGAAGGATCAGGGGACTCACCTCAGAATGTAAGAAATTGAGTAATCATAGTGCACAAACCCATGAACGCCTTGCAGAACATCTGGAGCTGAGGAAACTGGAAGCATGGCTCTAGGAGGCGCAACAACATGCATCCACCATGCAAGCATAGATGAAGTCACTCACCACAGTTGAGAAAATGAAGAGATCATAGGAGAAATGCATAGTCCAACAACGAATTACTACCATCTAGAGAAAAGTCATGAAAGTTACACAGAGATTACATCCGGTGCAGGATGAAGCCTGGACGATTTTTGAAGAGATTGAAGGACAAGCCTTGCAACTAGACCGAGTTGTTGCGACAGTGGAAGAACGCCTGGAAGGGTGTATTACAGACAAAGTGATTCAAGAGCTCTCCGAGCAGGAGGATCTAGTGAAGAAGAAAGTCAAGGTAGCTAGAGCTAAGCTCAAGGCCTTTGAAGGAGTGTTTCCCAGATATGAATGACTTGGGACTTCAACAGGTTGGTCGAAGATGGAGCACTTAGGCGGAGCTGAGATCATGGGATCTCACATGTTTTATGGTCTTATGAAATGAGAAAAGTTTTTACTAGGATTTATGTAATGGGTTATGGGATGTCGGCCCATGGGCTTACCCATGCTTAGGCATTTTTGTAAAAGTATAAATAGGAAGGAATGTAATGTAGAAAGTAGTAGAAGCTTAGTGCAAGAAATGTAAGAGATTTGGATGATTGGCTATGTGAATGATATGTTAGTAAGGCTCTGTGCTAAAAGGGGCTGGCTTTGTGCGTTGACCTGATTTTGGGAAGGAGGATCTGGTGTGCAGTGCAAAGATCTCCTGTCTTATGTGGAGTTTGGCTTTGTGGCTTTGTGAACAAGAGAAGATGAATGTAATAAGATTGAATACTAGTAAAGAATAAGAATAACTTGGTGGGCGTAGCTCCACACTGGGGTGAACCATGTATATCCCATGTCTTGATGTGATTTGTGCGATGTTGTTTATGTTTTTCTCTTCTTAGTGTTGTTGTTATAATGTAAGATGAATGCATCTGATGTCATTTCTTAGTTATTGATGGTATTAAATATAAATGAATGCTAGATACAAGTTGATTCTATGTGCTAAGTGAACGGAAGTGCTTAATTTTTATGGTTACTGTGTTGATCTGTAATAAGGGTTTAATCCGCAATGTGAATGAGATTCAAGAAACTAATGCATATTGTTGTTTAAGTGCTCTGTTAAGTATTGTAATCACAAATATGTGTCCCAGCTTGGTTGTAGACACCTAAGTCTTGCAACCCCCCCTGCCTCTACCTCAGGTGAGACTTCATCTGCTTCACAGGTGTTTCTAATAGGGATAGTAGTTAGGGTTTTGTTGGTGCACTGTTGAAGCATTGAACCATGGGTTTTCCATTGTGCCAACAGGATGTCAAAGTTCACGATAGTCAAATTTACCCGAACTCCCTGAGTAGCAAGAGCCATAGATGAATCAAGAACCTAACCAAGGAGATGAATGTGAGGGATTCGTCGAGAGGAAAACCTATAGTAGTCGTCAGATCGAATCAAAAACCCATTGGAGTTAATGACCCCAATGCCAGTCACTCGACTAGATCGACGATTAGGAATCGTAGCGGAGTGCAAAGGTGAAATTAGCAAACATGCTAGTTCACGACCCACAATCAACAAACATCATTGATATCATTGGGATGGAAGATCAATGACCATGATCAGATAGAGCCAAGAGAGCACTACCCAGAATGTGGAGATTGGACCCCGTAATCACTGTGAACCGTCAATCTGTGAATAGAGATCCATGGTTGGGAATCATTGTGGGGCACGAAGGCAAAATTAGCAGACATGCTAGTTCACAGCCCATAATCAACCAACGTCTTTGATCTCATTGGGATGGAAGATCAATGACCATGATCAGAAAAATTTGGGCGAGCACTACTGAGATTGTGGAGATTGGACCCTGTTTATATATGAATAGAGATCGATGGTTGGGAATCATTGTAGAGCGTGAAGGTGAAATTAGCAGATGTGTTAGTTCACAACCCACAATTCACCAACGTCGTTGATCTTGTCGAGGTGGAGGATCTATGGCCACGATTAGACTGAGTTGGGAGAGTAGTTTTTAGATTGCGAAGATTGAGCTCTCTAACAAAGAGAAATCACATTGGGACCTTGCAATCACTTTGAAATGTCGATCGGTGAACAAATCGGTAATGGCCGGATCATGACCATGAAAACCGAAGGGAGGTTGAAAGAAGATCATACTGAAGCAATGAGGGCACATGTCACCTCTGACCAAGCTATTTGGCAACCTTTGGCACATGCACACCTCGCCCACATTGTTGGTGAAATAACTAGGATTCTGGGAATCTGGGACTTTGAGACTCCAGAGGAACGTGAGGAGTGAAGTTCTGAAGTGTGAAAGTGACGAAGTAGATCCTAGTCATTAGCACAAGAAGGCATGTCGTAGTATATCATTTGAATATAGAGAATAACACTGCATAAGAATGCAAGGAGTGAAGTCCCAAAGTGGATCACAGTCGTCAATCGCGAAGGGACGCGTGGAACTCGATCTGTAACTCTAGGTACAGATTACTTCAAAGGAAAAAGGCGTTGGAATGTTTGAAACTCCTGAACAACGAAGTCCATAAGTGGACCATAGTCATCGGTCGCAAAGGTACGCGTGGATCTTGATCTGTAACTCCGGGTATAGATTACATTGGAGGACAAAGGTGTTGGAATGTTTTAAAATCCCGAATGTCAAAGTCTTGAAGTTGACCACTGTCGTTGATCGTGAAGTGACGCGTGGCGCTTGATCAGTAACTCCGGGTATGGAGTACTTTGAAGGAAAAGGTCATTGAAATGTTTGAAACTCTTGAACGCCAAAGTCCCCAAGTGTATCACAACCGTCGATCGTGAAGGGATGCATGGTGCTCAATCTACAACTCTGGGTATGGAGTACTTTGGAGGAAAAAAGTGTTGGAAGTGTTCGAAACTCCCGAACGCCGAAGTCCCAAAATGGATCACAACCATCGATTATGAAGGGATGCATTGAGCTCGATGTGTAACTTTGGGTACAAAGTATTTCGGTGGAAAAAGGCGTTGGAGTGTTCGAAACTCCTAAACACCAAAGTCCTGAAGTAGATCACACCCGTCGATCATGAGGGATGTGTGGCCCTCGATCTATAACTATGGGTAAATAGTACGTCGGGGAGAAAAACTTTTGGAGCATTCAAAAATACCGAATGTCGAAGTCCCGAAGTGAATCAGGGTCATTGAAATCCCTAAGGACATGCAATGTTGGATTGTGAACTTCGAATATTTTCCACTCTAGAGGATTCGCATGGTGGTTGTATTGGCACCTATTTTCTTTGCGTCAGGTCATAGCCCATGGTCATATGAAAGTATAGAGGGATGGAAGAACCTGAAGAACATGGGAGAGGATATCTAGTAGCTCTGAGCTCGGTTCAGAGCATGGAGACTATGACTGGAAAACTTTGGATGAGAAGAATGGAATAGAGAACCTCAATGAGGGTTTTGATTTTCTTAAAGAACAAATTTTTTTTGCCCCACCATGGGTATGTTACAACTGATACATCAATAGTGTCCATGTGATTATCTTCATCGCACACACACTTTTCACCGACTAACTCCCTTTCACTTTCAATGATACATTGTATATTAGTAGCATCCCTCCCTTTCACCTTCTTTCACTTCTTATCGAAAAGTTTCACCTCTTCCTCATCGATGCACCACCTATTGGAATTATTCTCTCTCCTATCACCAATGCACCAACAAAACGATGTCAACTCCTTGTCATCACCAAACACATTGAAGATGAACTTCCTCCTCTTGTCAATGCTGACTTGGTCAACAAGGATAATCTTTGTCTTGATTCCTATCTCGTACACCTACAACTTAGATCCTTGTCACGTCATTAGTGAGTCTCCTAATTTTTCCCAATGACTAAACTCTCCATGCTTATCTAGACAGTTGGTTACTGATTTCCTATCTCACTCAATCCACTTCATATTGCATTCGTAATGATCCGTATTATTTTAGGAATGATATGAAGGAAGAGATATAATAGATATATAACATATAATTACAGAGAGATATGGAAAGGAACCCATTAATACAGTAAATATCATATTCTATTAATAATTGTCTCAAATACAAAGGATTGTAACATGCAAAATCACACAAGCTAGCTAGAATGGTGGTAGCTTATATTTGAGAAGAGATGTGTCAGATACGCTCATTCGAAAGAATATTGTTACAATGAGGCTCCAAATAATTTTTTAACATAAAGAATAAATGAAAAAAATATAAACATCCAAAAACCTAACCCTATGAGATGAAGTGTCGAAAAGTCATGTGGGCCCCAATGGGGTAAGTTTGTACATCAACTTCTCCGGGTTGTAACTTTTGCATACGATCTCTGTTTTAGGAGAACGATAGCCCATTGGAAAGGTATATCCAAGGACTACACATTTTTCCATCAAAATCTAACAATATTAGTTGTGTTATTGTGGAGGGCCCAAAAAATGTTGTTTAGAGCCTCAAAATGACCCTGAACGTTTAGGACCCAAAACGCTAGAAAAAAAACTGCCAAAATGGAAATTGGGATTTGAGCATTTGGAATAGGTGGGGGACATAAATATCCATATAGATAATTCCTCTCCCCTTAGGAATAAATGGTATCCATTGCATGAAGTTCTTGCATCATATGAGGAAACTTCTTTTGACCCTTACTTCTAGTGAGCCACTTTCCCTCATGAAGAAATTGTCCTTCTTTGCTGACCAATTAGAGTTTGATAGTTAGTTGGAGGGTGTCCTTTCTCTTGGTATCCATGATACAATCAAATTTAAACTATTTTGTGAACAAATAATTAATTTTTATAGGGGCCAACTGCTCGGTCGCATCCAAAGTGTCTAGGATAGGTGGAAAATATGGTTGGAGTAGTTTCACATTAAATTCTGAGTGCAATCCAAGGAAAGGAGAAATACTTGATTCAAAGGAATTATCATCCACAACCTTGGTGATGGTGTAAGGCATGTATCAGAGTGGGCACAACTTCTAATGGGGTCCTTTGAGGTGATCTTTTTGCAAATTCAACTAGACTCTATCTCCCACCTGAAATTTGTGTGATACTCGATGTTGATCGTGGCGTTTCTTGTACTTGGCATTGTCTTTTTGAAAAATATCATGAACTTGTTGTTGGATGTGTTTTATGTGCTCAACAATGTTTCCTTCCCAATAACCCTCTATCTGATCATGGGAGAAATCTTCCTATATGGCCGCAATGGGAAGAGCAACATCAATGTGAGCCAATGGTTCAAAGCCCGAGCACACTTGAAAAGGGTTGCGGCCAATGGAGTTGTGGAGGGATTTGTTATAGCTATATTGAACATAAGGAACAATTTCATCCCATGTTCATGGATGTTTGGATCTATACATTTGCAGGATATGGAAAATCATCATATTGTCTACCTTTGTTTTTCCATCAGTCTGGGGGTGGAAGGAAGTCGATTTGGTCATATTGGTGTCCATCATCGACCATAGGCTAGACCAAAATTTGCTTATGAACCTACTATATTGATCATAGATAATATTTTTTGGTTGCCGAAAATGAATCCAAACATGTGTGAAGAAGATCTTGGTGGTAGACTTGGTTGTGATGATCTTTTTGCAGGGTGCCAAAATTTCCATCTTAGAGAATCGATCAATGCCGATGAAGACACAGTCATTCCAATGCTTGGTTGAAGCAATATCAGACATGTATTCCATGGAGATGGACTCCCAAGGCCTATCCAAAGTATGTATAGGGGTGTATAGCCCCATGTTTCTATATGGCGAGCTTGGAAATGGTGCAAGAAATATAGGATATGATGTACTTGTGAACATCTTGTCAAATATTCGACCAATAGAAATGTTTTTTCATTACTGCCACTATCTTTTCGACAGAAAAATGTCTCATTGTATGAATGTAATGAGCTTCCTAGATTAGCTTTCCACGCTCGCTTGAAGGAACACAGAGGTGGATCAGATGGCATAATAACCCATCCTAGAGATGAAAGTTGGGAATTGTTTGATATGCAGTATAAAATTCAGAGTCAATATTGTATAATTGTGGCCATGTATATGTCTCATGTCCACATGAGTTGAGAACTGTGTTTAGAGCTTTCATCGAGGGTCGACTGAGGAAATCTGCGACATGGTTGGTGCTACCCTTCTTGTACTTGATATTCAAGTGGAATTGTTTCATGTACGTGGACCACCTTTGATGGCGGTGATTTTGTAACTTTCCTTGTGTCTATATGAATTCCATAGGCCTCTGATCATTGTGGATGATCATTTCCTTCCCCTGACTGTAATTCTTTCATCGTCGACATTTCCTGCAAAATAGAGTACATCTCTTTGTCATAGGTGGCATATCTTCGAACAACATCATATAGAGTTTCAATAAGATAGGCTACCAAATGCCCATGTTGAGTTAGGAACGCAAAGATAGAATGATATGAAGCATCTGTCTCAATCTCAAATGATCATTGTAGGTATAGTAGAATGATGACTGGTGTTGAGCAGAGGCAGTATTTTAGATCCTCAAATTCTTTATGTTGGAGAGTGGACCACACAAACATGGCCTTCGCGCCAACCTTGTTTAGTTGGCTTAGGGCCCAAGTGAGATGAGTATTGAAACTCTTTATGTCTTGGGAATTTAAAATAAATTTTTTCTCTATGGGAACTGTTGGTAGCACCTTCATCAACAATTGGCAGTTAATACTTAGGATTCACATTCTTGGTTTTACAAAAATTGGGTACATGCTTATTTTCTATCATGGTTTCTATTTTATTAAAAAAAATTTAAAACGTATTGGGCCCACATGCCCAATCTCCAATTATCCAATTCCTATAAATATTGAGCCAAACACCTACCACACAAGACAACACATAAGTCAATCCACAAACATCAAGTTAGAGTCCCAACACACATGTGCCAAGAACCAAGATAAGCCATCAACGAGGAGTGGAGTCCACCATTGAATGCATAGTGAATGTTAAGGAGATGATTCAATATTTCGATAATGGTTTGGGTTTAGTCATTTTAGTGGGGTACCTTATTCAGATGCAATCTTTGCAACGAGTCCTGCACATTTTCTGATTGAGAGGACATTGAAAGGAACCTTCTTTAGAAACTATAAGACAAGTTATGATTTTCCATGTCTTGTGGAATTGTATAAGAAGCTTGAACTAGAGAAATTTATTACACATGAGCTTGAAACTTTGGGTTTCATGTATTGGGATGAGGGAGGTGTTTCTAGATACATTTCCTATCCTCATTCGACATCTCTTGCTACTAAATGTCAAACTCCAAGTGTGCCCAACCATTTTTTTCGATGTCTAAATGTCAAGAGTATCACATATGCCTCAATGGGTCGAGATATCCTTGTGAGGATGGAGAAATAATGAGTCAATATTATCGTTTATTCTCCAATGTAAAATAGATCG
The DNA here is from genome assembly GCA_010110895.2 of Picea sitchensis. NCBI lineage: Eukaryota > Viridiplantae > Streptophyta > Pinopsida > Pinales > Pinaceae > Picea > Picea sitchensis. The sequence goes on along the minus strand of SNQJ01S0089096.1, from coordinate 54,229 downwards.
AACTATCATTTTTTGGAAGATGATTTTCTTGGAACTTTTATTATAAGTTCCTAGGGCCGAGTGGGTTCTAATTTTGGCACCTTATTTCAGGCCAACACTATTTCTATTGAATGTTGGAAATATATACCGATGTGGGTGTTTGAGTGGTCTATACTTTTTCTTTGAAAGTCTAACCACTATGAGAATCGTGGCTTACTCTGTATGAAGGAAATACATTCTGGGGTGCTGAGGATATATATTTATGCTGGCCAATAGGGAATTTCACCTTGGGAATCGATGGGATATTGGTGGAACTGTTATGGGTTCTAGATACTATGTTTACACATGAAGGATATCAAGTCTGAGGAGGATCTCTTATCCATATTTGTGACGATGTTATTCAAGAAAAAATATCCTTATATATTGATTTGGATAGTTGGAGGATCATGCAACTAATCATAGTGGGTGAACTTGTGCATGCATGGAGGATCACTCTCAAAGATCAAAACAATGGATCATGGGCGTAATAATATAACAGTCAAAGGATGAACATCGTGTAATCTTAAATGACAGAGTATTCCAAAATCTAAGGTAGAATATGAGGAAATTAAAGACATATGGAAGAGTGAAGGTTTTAATCCATTTTGAGGCCAACATTTAAGGGATTTGGTTCCAATTATAAACAACTATGAAACATGTGGAAGATAGTAGTTAAGAGAAGTATTTAATCCTTAGATTTTCGGGAGGAAGAGCATATTAATCACTGGTTTTCAATTGCATGTTTTGAGGATGATTGGTGCTGACATAGCAGTCAAACATTATAAGTGGCAAGGGATTCATCAAATGAATATCATATCCATATTCACAACGATATTTGGCATCAATAAACTCATCTATTCAATAATGTTTACAACTACATTTTTTTCAGTTTATGTCTTTTGATTTGAATGGATTTCCCTTCCAGTAAACTAGGACATTTGGTTATTACTTTTGTTATTTAAATTAAGAATTTTGTAATCAGGAGCGGATCTCTTAGACCCGAGAGGTCTGACATAGAGTTTGGAAGATCCAATAAGAGATGAGAAGGAGTCGTAGAGTATGTAAAGTATCTGGTTTAAATTTAAGACCTGATTCTATTTCTATGTCAAAGAACTTCAACTGGTAAATAAATCTTTTGATCAGTTAGTCATTCCTTCTTTGTGTTATCGTATTTTATCAATTTATTCTATTAGATGTGTGATTGTTGAAGATATTGTAGTAAGGATTATTACAATAGCTTCCATGAAAAACATTTAATTCATTTTGTAATGTTTGGAAAGGATTTCCAAGCTATTACAAGTTCTTCCTATAGCTATACCAAATGCACGTTGACTTGGTCTAACCTACAATTGTGTTTTTTATAAATTCTTCATTCACATCTATTCAATTTCAGAACAGATCTATGCCTTATTTATCCTGACTTGTCTACCATAGAATGTTAGGTTAAGGTTAGTATATTTAATGTACTCCATTCCCAATGGATTCACTTCCTTCTTGCTGAGAATATCACTCTCAAAATTTCCTGAAAAATCCAACCCAAATCGTTTCTTATTTAAGGTGTGTCAGGCTTGTTACTAAAGCAGTCTAGGAGCAAATTCTATCGTTAAAATATTTTGGCATCGTTGTCGGGGAAATAAGTGAAGATATCTTCCCTGGGAGAAAGACAACAAGGGGATATAACTTTGGATGGTGAAATGAAGATGGAAACTTTAGACTGCCTATATTTCACCATGGCGACTCCACTGTTCAAAGACTCATAGCCGAATCCACTGGTTGAAGATCTAGAATGGTCATGGAAGCTATCTCGACTCGGAGGTATGTATTTTTTAATTTTTCAAACATAGTTGGTTTTCCACATCTGGTTCCTACTATAGCTGAATTGGATGAACATCTTCCCAGATTTAGAGGAAGCAGGTATGATCATCCTGGTGAGAACTTATTAAATTTTCATAAATGCATCCTTGAACATGACTTTTTTTAGGAGGATGTCTTAATCAAGATGTTCATATGTTCTTTAGAAGAACATGCTCATGAATGGTGTCAATCTCTTCCTACTACTAACATTCATTCTTTGACGGACTTTCATGATGATTTTTATTCATATTGCAAGAGGATTTACCCAGCTGAGAAACTTTTTGAGCATTGATGTGAAGGATATGCATTTTATATTCAAGATTTAGTAGTTGGTGCTTCTAGAAGTGCAGATGAAGGGGATGATTATATTGAGGAAGAGGAATAAGATTCATTATCATATATATCTTCTTCTAAATCTATTTTACAAAAAGAGGATTTTCAGTAGTCATATATTGAGGTTGATGACAATAATATTTTAGATGTATTGGCACTAATCCAAATGTTTCTTATAGTGATGATTATGATTCAAAAAATGTTGCAAGCTTGTTTGAAGATCATATTATCGATGATAATTTTTAGAAAAATTCATCTTTGTCATTAGAATTTTATCATGTTGCTCCCATTTTTTATGAATATGATGATGACCTCGAAATTCTAGATCCAATTGTTTGTGATGTGGCAGAATCTCATCAGTAGATTAATGAAGACATTCAGTCCATTATCCATGAAAAATCAGAGCCGATATATGACAGCTATGCATTTGATGGCAGTGAGGAATACATGGATCATTTTTTTAATTCTCATGATGATATTGTTTTTTTTGTTGTTCAAGAAAATTATGATCAGATTCAAGATGACCTTATGCTTTTGATTGCCAATACCCAAATAATGTTCATGCTCTTTTTCCAGCAAAACAAATTAAGTATTATTTGATAAGTGAAACAAAGGAATAATGTGTCCTTCCGTATCAGCTAAACATGCAACATAATTGGTAGGACCCCATGGCCATTTACACAGAGTCTTGGTTTTCAGAAAATTTCAGCCTTGTGGAATTTGGAATCAAAGTGGATTGTGGTTGTAAGTATGTCTTGCAAATCAAATTTTTGCTGCAAATATTATATTCTTATTTTACTTCCATCTGCATGCAAGATGCTATTATAGTTGGTTTGATGATATCATAGCTTCATTGGAAGCATGATTACACATGATTAGCTTGCTTTTACTGGTTAGAAGTAGGAGTAGTTAGATGAATAAGCTCGTTTATCGAGTAGTTGGTTTGCAACAATATGTTGTCATTTCAGTAACTAGTATCTTAGAATTTGAGTAAGTTGCAGAGGTTTGGAAGGAAGTTGATGACTTCATAGCCCATGGATAAGACACACTAGATCTGCAGGTTCTTGGAAACCTCACAAGGAGGACTCCATCCCTCGTTGAGCCCATGTTAACACTCTTTCTGTCTTGGAAAATTTCAAAGAAAAAGGTTTTCTATGGGAACTTCCTGTAGCACCTTCATCAACATTTGAGAGTAAATGCTCGAGATTCACATTCTTAATTTTAAAAAAAAACGGGTACAAGCTTATTTTCTATCAGGGTTTCTATTTTATTAAAATTTGGCTAAAACCTATTGGGCCTGCAGGCCCAATCTCCAATTATTCAATTCCTACAACTATCGATCCAAGAACCTGCAGACAACACAAGACATAAGTCAAGCCACAAACATCGACTTAGATTCCCAGTGCACATGTGCCAAGTGCCAATATAAGACACAGAGGAGTGGACTCCATTATCGAATGCACATGGAATGTTAAGGCAATGATTCAAGATGTCTATGATGGTTGGGGTGTCTCCATTTTAGTGGGGTTCCCTTATTCAGATGCAGTCTTTGCAATGAGTCCTATACATTTTCTGATTGATAGGACATTGAAAGGAACCTTCTTTGGAAACTACAAGTCTCATTATGATTTTCCAGGTCTCGTGGAATTGTATAAGAATATTGAACTGGAGAAATTTATTACAAATGAACTTGAAACTTTGAGTTTCGTGTATTGGGATGAGGGAGGTGTTTCTAGATATAGTTCCTAACCTCCTTTGACATCTATTGATGCTAAATGTCAAACTCCAAGTGCACCCAGACAATTTTTTCAACGTCTAAATGTCAAGACTATCACAGATGCCTCAATGGGTCGAGATATCCCTATGAGGATGGGGAAATAATGAGTCAAGATTCCAGTCTATTGTGAGATGTAAAATGGATTGAAATATAATTTGTTGGAGGATGATTTTCTTGGTTCTTATATTATCAGTTGCTAGGGCCGAGTGGGTTCTAATTTGGACACGTTATCTCAGGCCACCACCATTTCTATTGAATACTCCAAATATATATTGTTGTGGGTGTTTTAGTGGTCGAGCCTCTGTGTTTGAAGGTCCGACCACTACGAGAATCGTGGCTTACTGTGTATGAACGAACTAAATTCTGGGGCATTGAGGATATATATTTATGCTGGCCAGTAGGGAATTTTAATCGATGGACTATTGGTGGAACTATTATGGGTTCTAGTTGCTATGTTTACACAGGAAGGATATCAAGTCTGAGGAGAAGATCTGATCCATGTCTGTGATGATGTTATTCAACAAGAAATATCCTTCTATATTGATTTGGAATTTGGAATATAGTTTGATGCCAATTTCTGAGGGATATCTGGAGCATCATTCAACTAATCATAATGGGGGAACTTACGCATGCATGGAGGATCCTTCTCAAAGATAAAATAAAATGGAGCATGGGCATAATAATATGACAATCAAAGGATGAACATGATGTAATCTTAAATGACAGAGTATTCCAAAATCTAAGGCAGAATATGAGGCAATTAAAGATAGATGGTAGAGTGAAAGTTTTAATCAGTTTTGGGGCCAACATTTAAGGGATTTTATTCCAATTTAAAAAAATATGACACAAGTGGAATATAGCAGTTAAGATAAGTATTTAGTCCTCATATTTTCGGGAGGAAGAGCATATTAATCACTTAGTTTCAGTTGCAAGTTTTGAGGATGATTGGTGCTTACATAGAATTAAAACCTTATAAGTGGCAGGGGGTTCATCAAATGAAGATCATATATAGATTCAAAAGGATATTTGACATCATTAAACTCATCTATTCAAAAACCTTTTCAACTACATTTGTTTTAGTTTATGTCTTATGATTTGAGTGGATTTTCCTTCCAGTAAACTAGGACATTTGGTTATTATTTTTGTTATTGAAATTAAGCATTTTATTATCAGGAGGGGATATCTTAGATCGGAGAGGTCTGAGAGAGAGTTTGGAAGATCCAAGAAGATTTGGGAGGGATATGTATAGTATGTAAACTCTCTGGTTTAAATTGAAGCACTGATTATATTTCTATGTCAAGGAACTTCAGTTGATAAATAAAGATTTTTGATCAATTAGTCATTCCTTATTTGTGTTATCATATTTTATCAATTTCTTCTATTAGATGTGTGATTGATGAAGATATTGTAGCAAGGATTACTACAATATCTTCCATGAAAAACATTTAATTCATTTTGTAATATTTGGAAAAGATTTCCAAGTTGTTACAGGTTCTTCCTGTAGCTATACCAAATGCATCTATATAGCTATTTATCCTGACTTGTATTGATTTGACTATGATATTTTTCATGGATTTGTAATCAATACAAAGTTTCCATCTCCCATATTTCTTATGTACTAGAACAATTGGGCTCCCACAAGGTGAGGAGTTGGGTCTAATGTGGCCCTTCAAAATTATATCTTAGATATAACATTTGACTTGTACATTGTATATAACATAACTCTTGTATATAGGGCCGTTAGGAAGAGGAGCACCAGGTGTCACATCAATTGGGTGCTTTACCTGACAGTGCATATTCACCCCAATAAGCGATGTGAATATGTCTTTGTACTTCTAGACTATTTCGTACACCTATTTCTTCTGGGATGAGAGATCCCATGTAGAGGTTTTGGTAGTTGCAGTGACCTTCTAGTCACCTTGTGATTGCACCATACAGAAAAAAAATCTCTCAGTATGAGAAACCGCATTTTTTCACTTCTTCGCAGAGATCAAATAGACCACAATATTTGGGACTTCCTTCAGTACCCCATAGAGTTTATCTCCAAAAGTAATAATCACACTACAGGGCCTAGATTCATAAACAACATGGTGTTTCCACATATATGGTTTTCCTAGAAAAACATCACAAACTTCAAGTGGGTAAACATCACACACTACCTCGTCTTTGAAGGGTTTGATGTTGTAGTGCAGGATACATTGTTGGCTGACACAAATGTCCCATCCCTAACTGAGCCAACCAATGGTGTATGGTTGAGGATGTTGTGTTGTTTTCAAGTTCAACCTATTGAAAACCTCTACTGAGATCATGTTATTTTGGATATCGTTGTCAATAATGAAATGAAGTGGGCTTCCCTTCATCCACATCTATGAGTCGAAAATATGCTCCCCTTCTTCAAGATCCTCTGGTTCCTCTTACTGGAATTTTATGGTAGCAATAGTTACACTAGGTTCAACATCAATGATCTGTCTTCCCTTTTATGGTTCACAATCAGAGTCTAAGTTATCATGTGACCCTGGGGCTTTTGTCTAAGCCAAAAATGATTGTTTGGAGTGACATTCATCAATATTGTTCCAAGGGATTTTGTGGAACTCGCACCATTTTCTAGTGTCCTTCTTCGACTTCTCATTACCCTTATTTGTGGTTGGCTTGGGATGTTTATCCTGGGATTAGAAATACTTCCTCTATTTATGTAGGAGCATCACCATCAATGTTCAATGAGGCAAGTGGAGGAAAAATCAGCATCCAGCGTGCGCATTCAAAATATTTCAGATCCCAAGGAGAGCATGTCATTTAACTATTTTTGAAATTATTGTAATTAAAGTCCCTTTAATGTTTTGAGGCTTGAGCCATTGTGTGAGATCGCAAGATATTGTAATCACTTTAATTAGCTATAGGATTGTACAGATCTGGAGCATCGACTCATATCTGAGTTGTAATTATCCACTTATTGTAATAAGCCTTAGTGGTAGAATGCTTTGATTATGATGTGAAAGCACTAACATAGTCGAAAAGAAGGATCAAGAATCCCCTCCATGTATAAATGTATGTATTCCATGCCCAAAAGAGGTTGCTGAAGAAAATTGTATTTGTTGTTGAAGAATTGTTGAAGAGCTACTATAGAGAGTTGTCGTTGAGAAATTTGTAAATGCTTTGCTGAAGGAATATAATAGAGGAGGATTTATTTCAAACTCTGAGTTTTCATATATATGACTTAATTAGGTAATGTTTTGTTATTTGTTTTCTATGTTTTATGTGTTTGTGTGTTCCAACACTTAGTCAAGTGTTGAAAGAATCTCAAAGAATTCGATCACAAGGAGTGCACGGGAGGATTTCCCAAAAATATTTAAGTTTCAAGTTTCAGTGAAGCACAAGGTGTGCGACAGAAGTATGAATCACTTTGAGTGATAAAGCTCATTAGGGATAGTGAAAAAAATCATTTGGAGGAAGAACCTTTCATTTTCTAGGCCGAGTGGACGAGATCCGCTTGAGAAGTTAGATCTTTCCTATCCGTCAAATCTCAGAAAGTAGCATGGGTGATAAACCTTGAAGTCCTTTGTGTATTCAAAGATTTTCAAGTAGGTCTCATGGAGGAGATGAGTTTCCCGAAGTCCCGCGATCCAGAGAAAATATGGACCGTCCATTTGTGGGGACATGTGTCTGCATATCTAGTGTTGTTTATAAGTCTGAAAATCTGATGATGTGGAAGTGTTGTAGTAAAAGTGTGAGGAACTCCTGATGTTATGAAGCCTGGAGAATATCCTATCCGTTGGCGCAAAGAGCCATGTGTGGAAAAATATTCGAGTCTGAAGATCTGACACTCTAGAGGAAACTGAGTGTAAGTTTTCTTAGGTCAAGAACTCTCGAAGGCTAGAGTATATATCAATCGTCCATTTATGAGGACAGGTGGACCATTGATCATAACCCTTCGCAATTTTTCCAATTCGACACTCAAAAGAATTTGAAGTGTGGTATTGTGGAAATCTTCGAAGCATGGGGCATAGAGTAAATATCAACTATTGATGTGATGTGAGCGTTGGTCGTCGGATTCGTGAGTTCAAAATTCATGAGTTCAGGGGTATTTCATGTTGGAGTAGGTAAACTCCTGAAGTGTAGAGTCCCAAAATACATCTTGAAGTTGTTGATCTCAGTGCTCGTCGAGAGTCATTGATATTGACCATAGTTTGGTTGTCCATGAGTTCGAAGTTCGAGAGGAAAGTTGTGTATTGTTGTTGGAACTCCCAAATCCCAGAGCTCTGAAGTGATAGAGTTCTTGTGGGTAAAGAGCTTATCCCATGGGTTTTTTCTTGAGGTCACATGGATTTCTCCACATAGGTAAATAGACCCTCGCAAATGCATATTTTTGCACAGGGGAAAGAAACAAGGCCTTTGGTATATGATTTTGAGGTTCAGAGAGGACCCAAGAGCTAATTCATCTCCCTACAGTGAACGATCCTAGACCATGAGGTCATGCGAGCCTAGTAGGTGGTGGGGGTTTGTATCAAGTGGTATCAGAGCCCGAATTACTCTCAGTGTGAAAGAATATTTGGAACCATTCCACCGATAAGATAGAGATATAGACGAGTGTTTAATGTAGCCATGGAAGAGGAGATGAGAAAACTTCGTGCAAGGTTGGATGCCATAGAAACAACACAGAGAATAGAACTTGATGTGGGTGATTTTAGTGAAAGTGAAAATGAAGATGTTGAAGAAGAAGAAGTTGCAGGGGAACAAGAAACAAAGAAACGACTGTCGAGAGTTGTTGTCAAGCTGAGAACCAGAGAAAAAATAGAGGTCCCAATGTATGAATATAATTTAAATGTAGAATAATTGCTTGACTGGATAATTTCTTTAGATAAGTACTTCGATTATGAAGAGATTGATGATGAAAACAAGGTAAAGAATGATGTGACCATATTGAAGGAAAATTTAGCCTTATGGTGGGATGACTTGCAAGTTGACAGAAGATGCAAAGGTAAGTATAAAATCAAGAATTGGGATAGGATGGTAGCTAAATTGAAATATAATTTAATACTCAAGGATTATCAAGTAAATATGTTCAGAAAGTTATAGAATTTGAGACAGAAAGGTTTGTCGGTGAAAGAGTACATAGAAGAATTTTACAAGCTGAACATCAAAGCAGGACACAGAGAGAATGATGAAGAAACGGTTTTCAGGTACATTAATGTACTGAGATATGAAATACAGGATGAGATTAACATTATGACAATCATAACTTTGGAATATTCTTATCAGGTATCCCTGAAAGCAGAGGAAAACTTGGAAAGGAAACAGAGCCAACAAAATAGAGGAAAGAGTCCTAACAGAGGCTGAGGAATCGTTGGAGAAAAATTCCAGAAGCCGAGAGTAGAAGATAGAAGATATCATAGTCAGACAGAGAGAGGAGTAAGTTCTAGAGGAGGACACTATGGTGGAAGAAACTCGTTTCCCATAGGAAGAGGAAGAGGAAGAGGAGGAGAAGTGAAGTGTTATTCCTGTGGAAAAATAACGCATATGTCTTGGGAATGTCTCGAAAGAAAAATGTAGGAGGTGGAGAACCTCACATTTCTAAAGCACAGAAGAAAAATGTGGAAATAGAGAATAAAGAAAAAGTGACAAAAGAATGGAGATCACTCATGATGAGGAAAGTACTTGTGAAGCCATAGAAAGAGGCACGAGAAACAATTCATAGGAAAAGTTTGTTCATAACTACTTTCAAGACCATAGATAGGGTATGCAAGGTGATCATAGATAGTGGAAGCACTGATAATTTGGTATCCACATAGATGGCGGAAAAGATGAAGTTGGAGACAACTGCACATACAAATCCTTACAATGTGTTGTGATTGAAGAAAGTACATCAAGTCATGGTAAGTAGACAATGTTAGGTTGAGTTTAAGATATGTGGTTATAATGATGAATTTTTGCATGATGTTATACCCATGGATGTTTTTCATGTTCTGTTGGGAAGACCGTGGCAATATGACAAGAATGTCATATATGATGGGAGAAAGAACACTTATACCCTTGAAAAGAATGGGTGTAAACATATTTTGTTGTCAATATAAGACAAATGAGTCAAAGAAGAAGCTAGTCCAAGTATACTTCTCATGAGTGGGAAGGAACTCTTGAAAGAAGTCAAGAAAGAATAGGAAATGCAATTTGTTGTTGTAGGTAAGACAAAATTAATTCTCACAAGAACTTCTATGAATGATTTTCCTGAAGAAGTCCAGGAGTTATTGGATGAGTTTGTTGATATTGTGGTGGATGAATTACCTCCCTCTTTACTTCCTATCAAGAGTATTAGTCACCATATTGACCTCATTCCAGGAGCAAGTTTTCCAAATAAATAATCATATAGATTGATCCCTCAAGAGAATGAAGAGGTCAAGAATCAAGTCCAAGAGTTTTTGAATAAAGGTTTGATCAGATAAAGTTTGAACCCTTGCTTAGTACCAATTGGGTTGAGTCCACAGAAGGATGGAGGTTGGATAATGTGCACAGATTCAAGATCCATCAACAAGATAATCATCAGGTATAGATTCCCTCTACCCAGAATGGATGATTTAATGGATTGCTTGAATGGAGATAGTTATTTTTCCAAGATAGACTTGAAGAGTGGTTATCATCAGATAAGGATGAGAGAGGGAGATGAATGGAAGACAACATTTAAAACAAATGAAGGATGGTATGACTGGCTTGTTATGTCATTTGTCTTAACAAATTCCCCGAGTACGTTTATGAGGTTGATGAATGAGGTAATCAAAAACTTTATTGGTAATTTTTTGATTTTTTATTTAGATGACATTCTAATCTTCAACAATATTGAAGAGGATCATTTGAGACATTTGAAGATGGTGTTGAGGAGGTTGTAGCAGGAGAAACTGTTAGTGAATTTGAAGAAATGATGAAAACAAAACTTGTATATTTTGGATTCGTAATCTCTTCAGATGAATTGAATATGGATCCATAGAAGGTGAGGGAAATAAGAGATTGGCCTTCTCCAAGAAGTGTGTTCGAAGTAAGAAGTTTCCATGGATGGGCAAGTTTTTATAGGAAATTCATCGGGAATTTCAGTAGTATCTGTGCACCCATACTAGAAACCATAAAGAAGGAGCATAAATATTTTAATTGGATAGAAGAGGATGAGAAGGAATTTAGAGTGTTAAAATCCAAGATAACAGAACAACATATTCTAGTTATTCCATATTTTAAGAATACTTTTCAGGTTAAATGTGATGTAAGTGGAGTAGCCATTGGAGCAATTTTAAGTCAAGACAATAAGCTTGTTTCTTATTTCAGTGAGAAAGTGAATGATGTTAAGAAGAAGTATTCCGCATACGATAAGGAATTTTATGTTGTGATTCAATCTTTGAAAAAGTGGAGGCATTATCTTATCCCGAAGGAGTTTGTTTTATATACTAACAATCAAACTTTGCAGTTTATAACCTGACAAGAGAAATTGAACCAGAGACATGCCAAATGGGTAGAATTCATGTAGAATTTTACTTTTTTTATTAATCATATGAGTCTAATCTCCAACAAAGTCGTAGATGCTTTGATTAGGAGATGTTTTATCTAGCAGGAATTCCAAGTTGAGACCTTAGGATTTGACCACCTCATGGAGATGTATAAGGAATATCCATATTTCAAAGAATCTTATGAATCATGTGAGAACCCTTTGCTAAGGGAAATAAATTAATGGATGGAGTATCTAATCCAAGGTGGATTGTTTTTTAAAGGAGGTCAGTTGTGTATCCCAAAATTCTCAATGAAGGATACTTTTCTAAAGGAAAAGTATAGTGGAGGTTTGGCTAGACACTTTGGCCATGATAAAACATATGAACAATTGAGTCCTTCATATTTTTGGCTAGGCATGAGGGAAGATGTGAATAAATTCATGTCCATATGCATGATCTATGAATATGCTAAAGGAAATAAGAAGAAAACCAGATTGTATCAACCATTTCCTATTCTAGATAGGTCATAGGATGCTATAAGTATGGACATTATTATGGGATTAACAAGAACCCAGAGGGGAAATGATTCAATATTTTGTTGGTTGACAAATATTTGAATATGGCACATTTCATACCATGTCATAAAACCAATGATGCTACTCATATAGTGAATTTGTTTTTCAAGGAAATTCTGAGATTGCATGGGTTTCCAAGGAGCATAGTTTTAGACACAGATACCAAATTTGTGTGACACGTTTGGAGAACCTTATGAAAGAACCTGGGGACAAGTTTTTATTTCTATTTGGAATATCATCCTTAGACAAAAGGATAGCCTGAGGTGGTGAATCGAAGTTTAGAGAACCTATTGAGGAGTTTGTTCACTGAAAATAACAATCAATGGGATCAAATTTAGCCCCAAGAATAGTTTGCGTATAACAACTCACCGAATAGGAGCACTGGTAAAATCCCATTATAGATAGTATATGAAATGAATCCAAGAGGAATTTCATAGTTGAGAGATTTGGGACGAGATGAATTTCTAAGCACATGAGCATAGGACTTTGTTGCAGAAATGCATAAGTTACATGATGAGATAAAGGGACAACTACAGAACAATAGCCATAAATACAAAGTAGAATAGACCATAGGAGAAGAGAGGTAAATTTTGAAATTGGAGATCGGTTTTTGGCACATATGATAAAGGATATATTTTCAAAATGGATGTATAAAAAATTTAAGATGAAAAAGATAAGACCTTGTAAGATCCTCAGAAAATTTGTTGCAAATGCTTATGAGATTGAATTTCCATAGGACATTGGAATATCACCAATATTCAATGTAGCAGAACTATAACCTTACTAGATGAATGATATAGAATGGATAGATGGCCAAGAGGATATTCAATGGAAGCAACAAATTCCCATAGTAGAGAAGCAAAAAATAGAGAAGATTTTGGATCATAAGATTACTAAGAAGACCAAAAAGAAGGTTTATTATGAGTATTTGGTTAAGTGGAAAGATCATCCAGCAAAAGATTCCAGTTGGATAACTGAGGTTGATATCCAGAAGCATAGAAAGGCAGTGCAGGAGCTCATGGACAAGAGTCCATAAATATTTTTGTTCATAAGAGTATGATGTAGGAACATCACCATCAACATTCAATGATGCAAGTGGAGGACAACTCAACATCCAGTGTGCACGTTCAAACTATTTAGATCCCAAGGAGAGCACACCATTTTACTTTTTTGAAATTATTGTAATTAAAGGCCCTTTAATGTTTTGAGTCTTGAGCCATTGTTTGAGATCGCAGGAGATTGTAATCACTTTAATTAGCTACAGGATTGTACAAATATTGAGAATTGACTCATATCTGGGTTGTAATTATCCATTTATTATAATAAGCTCTAGTGGTAGAATGCTTTTATTATGATGTGAAATCACTATTGTAGTCGGAAGGAAGGCTTGAGGCTCCCCTCCATGTATAAATTTATGTAATCCATGCCCAAAAGAGGCTATTGAAGACAATTGTATTTGTTGTTGAAGAATTGTTGAACAACTGCTGTAGAGAGTTGTTGTTGAGAACTTTGTAAATGCTTTGCTGAAAGAATATAATAGAGGAGGATTTCTTTCAAACTCTGATTTTGCATATCTATGAGTTAATTAGGTAATGTTGTGTTATTTATTTTTTGTGTTTTATGTGTCTGTGTGTGCATTTCATGATCGAATGAATGAACCTGTAATGTTGTATAATTTTCAATTGTTTCTCTTTTGAAACATTGGTGCAAGGAGTGCATGGTGGCCACATAAGGAATTCAAAGGCATAGTTGTTTTCAATCTAAGTAGCTCAGGAGAGATAACATGAATTGTGTAGAGTCAGTGCAAGGAGTGCACATATATGTTTCTGAGTATAAAATCTTGAGAAGACCCATGCAAGGCGTGCACAGGGCCATCACTTACTCAAGTGTTGAAATAATCTCAAAGAAGTCAAGCGCGAGTGTGTGGGAGGATTTACCAAAAATATTCAAGTTTCAAGTTTCAGTGAAGAGAAAGTTGTGCGATGGAAGTATGAATCACCTCTAGTGATAAATCTCAGGAGGGATAGCAAACATAATCGTTTGGAGGAAGAACCTTTCATTTTAGAGATCGAGTGGATGAGATTCACTCGAGGAGGAGTTAGATATTTCCAAGCCGTAAGATCTGGGAAAGTAGTGCAGGTGAAAACCCTTGAAGTCCTTCATACTTCGCATATTCAAATATTTTCGAGTAAGTTTCGTGGAGTAGACGAGCTTCCCGAAGTCCCAGGATCCAAAGAAAATATGGACCGTCCATTTGTGGGGACACATGTCCGCAGATCCAATGTTGTTCGGAAGTTAGACAATCCCTCGATTTGGAAGTGTTGTAGTAAAAGTGTGTGGGACTCTTGAAGTTCCGAAGCCTAGAATGGATCCTAGCCGTTGGCGCAAAGAGCCACGTGTCGACAGATTTCAGAGTCTAGAGATCTGGCACTCCAGAGGAAAATGAGTGTATGTTTTCTTGGGTCGAGAACTACCGAAGGCCAGAGTAGATCTTGATCGTGCATTTACTAGGAAAAATGGACCATTGATCACAACCCTTCATGAGTTCTCCATTTTGGCACTTCGAAGGATTTGAGGTGTGGTGCTGTAGAAAGCATTGAATCCCGAAGCGTGGAGTAAAGATCAATTGTTGATGTGAGATGAGAGTTTTCCATTCGATTCGCAAGTTTGGAATTCACGATTTTAGGGGTATTGCATGTTGGAGCGGGTAAACTCCTGAAGTGCGGAGTCCTGAAATACATCGTGAAGCCATAGATATCAGTTATCGTCAAGAGACATTGATATCCACCATATTTCGGTTGTCTACGAGTTCGACATTCAGGAGGAACATTGTGTATTGTTGTTGGAACTCCCAAATCTCAGAGCTCCGAAGTGCCAGAGTTCCTATGGGTAAAGAGATTAGCCCATGATTTTTGGCCTGAGATCACGTGGATTTATCCATGTAGGTAAATAGTGTTAGAAAAGCAATATCGCAGAGAAATAAAATAGAAAAAATGTCAAAATAAAACACAAAATATGCATAGTATAATAGAGACACATATATACGTGGTTCACCTAGTGTGGGCTACGTCCATCAGAGAAATTTGTAGGTCCTTCCTTTATTATTATCCAGAAAATGAAGGGATACAACCTACAACACACCAATTGTAACTTCCTCTTCTTTCTCTCGCAATATCCTCACTCATAATACAATATTCACAATAAAACATAGCCACAATACATTTCCCTCATAAAAGAGGGTTTCCTTCTAGGGAAAAAACCCTAACATAACTTCTATAGTCAGATCTACGACCTTATAATGAATGGTTCAGATTTACTATGAAATTACAATACACATTTACAAGGAAATGTTTCCTTCCGGTCCACGCTTAGCCCCAGACCCTATAGGAGGGGCACTCCCCCGTGTGGAAGAGTGTACATTTTTCCGGGGTCTAAAGTCTTCATGGAGTATAAACATGGTTGAAAACAAAGACCTCTAAATCAAGAAGATAATCAGGCTCCATAACCAATAATATCCCACTTGGAGACTGATCTCAACAACTCCATCGTTGTTGTATCTCTTGGACTATGATCCTTCTTGGACCTGGAAAATTTCTCATCTTCACCTTCATGCTTGAAGACTAACTAAAACTGAGCAGGAACTCAGTTTCTCCTTGGTTACTCCCTTTGTTAACATGCCTGTAGGATTATAGCTAGTGTGTATATTTTTTAACTTCAAATAGCCATCTTCCAAAATAGATCATATGAACTGGTATCTCAGTTATATATGATTAGTATTCGAATGGAAGGATGATTTTTTTTCAATATTAATGACACTCTCATTGTCACAGTAAAACTTGATATTCTCCTACTTCTTTACCAATTCCTCCATAAACCTATATAACCAAATCATTTCTTTACTAGCCTCTGTAGAAACAACATACAATGATTCTGTTGTTGAAAGTGCAACAACCTTTTACACTTTTGAAATCCAACTTACTATTGTTCCACTTATGCTAAAAACATACCATGTGGTGCTCCTCCTGTTATCGTTATCACCTGCCATATCTAAATCAACATATCTCTGTAGAAGCGTTTCTTAACCTCAAAAACATAATGCATGATTAGCAATACCTCTCAAATAGATGAGAATCCACTTTACTACCTCCCAATGTTCTTTACCTGGATTGTTCATATACCTGCTCACAACTCCCACTACATGTGCAATATATGGTCTTGTGCAAACCATCACATACATCAAGATACCAACTATTGATGAATAAGGGACCCTAGACGTGTATTCTCTCTCCTCTTATGTATTGGGACACATTTCATTAGTTAATTTGAAATGGCTGGCCAAAGGTATACTAACTAGTTTTTCATTTTTCATTCTAGACCTCTCCAACACCTTCTCTATGTATTCACCCTGAGATAATGTCAATTTGCGATTATTCCTATCTCTTGTTATTCTCATACCAAGTATTTTCTTTGTGGCACCAAAATCCTTCATCACAAATTAATTAGCTAATTTATTCTTGAGCACATTTATATCTTGCATATTAGACCCTTCAACAAGCATGTCATATACATACAATAGCAAGATAATATAGATTTCTTTTTCTGTCTTTTTAGAATAAACATAGTGATCAAAATGACATCTACTATAACCTTGTTCTGTCATAAACCTGTCAAACTTAAAATACCACTTCCTTGGAGCTTTCTTTAGGCCATACAAGATCTTCTTCAACCTGCATACCAAATTTTCCTTCCCTTTGACCTCATACCCTTGTGGCTGCTGCATATAAATCTCTTCCTACAAATCCCCATGGACAAAATATGTTTTTACATCTAATTGTTCATGATGTAAATATTCTACTTCCACAAGACTTAAAATAGTCCTAATTGAAGTCATTTTAACACTAGGAGAAAATATTTCATCAAAAAATATACCTTTCTTTTGTGCAAACCCCTTTACAATAAGTCTAGCCTTGTACTTCTTTTTGCCTCCATCTTCTTTCTTCAACTTTAAACCCATTTATTTTGTAATGCTCTTTTTCCTACATGAAACTGAACGAAATACCAAGTCTAGTTATTTACCGGGAAATCCATTTCCTCTTTCATTCTTTGCTCCCACTTATTTTGATTTTCTACCTTCATTTCCTCTTCATAACATTATGGTTCACTAGAATCAGTCAATAATAAATAATACAATAGAGGAGAGTATCATTCGGGGGGTGCAGTTAACCTGGTAGATATTCTAACAACACTTGCACAATTTTGAGGTACATGTTGCTCCTGTTGTTGTACATTTTTATTTTATGGTACCTTTGGAATTTCTTTTTCAGTGATCTCATCAAGAACTGTGTATTCTATATTTTGTTTTTCCTATTTCTTTCCCTGAAACTAATCTTTGTACATGACCTTCTCATTGAATATGACATCTCTACTCCTAATGATTTTGTGATTTTCATAATCCAATAAGCGATAACCAAAATCATTAACATCGTATCCAATAAAGGTACACTTCTTGGATTTTTCCACAAGATTTGTTCCATTTTCTTTATAAATATGGAAAAATACTTCACAACCGAAAGTCTTGAAAAAAGTATAGTTTACCTTTTTACATGTCCATGCCTCCTCTAGAATTCTACCATCCAAAGAGCTTGAAGGTCCTCTGTTTATTAAGTAAACAACAATATCTATAGCATCTTCCAAAAAATGTAAGGGGAACCATCATACAATATCATACTCCTTGCATGCTTCATGGTTGTCTCGTTAATCCTTTCTGACACACCATTTTCTTGTAGTGTTCCTAGAATATGAATCCCATGGTATGAACAATAATCATTAAAATCCTTTATGCAATATTCACCTCCATTCTCTTATCTGAGACACTTAAACCTTTTTCCTGTCTCATCATCTACCAAATCTTTCCATTTCTTAAAAGTATAAAAAACATCATATTTTGGTCGAATGTAATAAACCCAAGTTTTTCTAGTTGCATCATCAATAAAAGTAACATAATAGCGAGAGATACCAAGAGATGATACCTTATTTGTTCCCTATAGTGAAAACAAATTTCTTTTGTGAAGTATCTACATCCCCTTCTCACTCATGTGTCTGAACCTATGATGCAATAGTGTTGTATACACTCATGTAGAATCTAAAGAGATAGAAGAGTCAGTATTACTAGTACATAAATACAATGTACCTACCTTCTCTCCTTTTGCTATCACCGGTGATCCTTTCGTGACCTTCCACATGTTATCTTCAAATATGGACATACAAGCTTCACTTTCCAACTGACCTGTTGAAATTAGATTTTTCCTTAGATATGAAACATGTCTTACCTCTTTCAACAACCATTAGTTTCCATTCCTTTACTTTATTCTGACCTTTCCCATTCCAACATTTTGCATGGTGCATCATCACCTAAATGAACCTATCCAAAATCACCTTGATCATAATATACAAAATGTTTCCTATGGGGTATGGCATGAAATGAAGCTCTTGAATCTACGATCCAAGACTCAGAAATATTATCTACAGAAAGTATCAAAGCATCTTGTAACACATCACCTGTTACATTTGCTTCTTGATTTTTATTGTGTTGTTCATCTCTTTTTTCTTTTGGAGATCTGTAGTGTTTCTTCAGATGTCCTTTCTTTCCACAATTCCAACACTCAATCTTTCCAATTCTGGATTTGGATTTCCCCTTCCTAGAATTCCCACGGTTCCCTGAGACCTTTCCTCTATATTTTTGTCTTCCCCTCTTATCCATGTTTAACACATTACCTGATGTCTCACATGTCCTTTTCCATCACATTTCCTCGCTAGGTATAACACCAAGAACATCATCAAACTTTAAAGTATTTGAACCAAATATAGAGTTACTTACAACCATGACCAAGACATTCCAACTTTATAGAAATGAGCATAAGATTAGAAGAGCCCTGACCTCATCATGAAATTTTACTTTTACAGAACTTAGTTGATTAGTAACCGTATTAAATTCATTTAAACTATCTGCAACATACACACCTTTTGATATCTTCATATTAAATAATCTCTTCATTAGAAATACCTTATTGGACATCGAGGGTTTTTCATATAGTTTATCCAATTCATCCATCAACTCCTTCATTGTCTTTTCTTTCAAAATAATGAAATCCACCGACACTACCAGGCTTAGTCATATCTTTCCTAGTGCTTTCTGTCAAGAGCCTCCCATTCCTCGTCCTTCATGATCGTTGAATTCTTTGTTATTCCATCCAATGTGTAGGAACATATCCTTCTAATATAAATAATATTCCATTTCCATCTTCCATAACTGGTAGTTTTAGCCATTAAATTTCTCGACCCTAAACTTTCCATCTTCCACCATTTCTCCCACTCGAACTAGAAACCCTCTTTTCCTATGAGTTACCTTTCGCTCTAATACGAGTTGCTAGAAAAATAGGATCGCGGAGCAATAAAATAAAACAAATGTGGAAATAAAACATAGAAGATACATAATACAATAGAGACACAAATATATGTGCTTCACTCAGTGTGGGATATTTCCACCAAATAAATTTGCAGGTCCTTCCTTTATTATTATCCAACAAATTAAGGGATGCTACCTACAACACACCCGTTGTAACTTCCTCTTCTTTCTCTCATAGTATCCTGACTCATAATACAATATTCACAATAAAACATAGTCGTAATACATTTCCCTCATAAAACAGGGTTGTCGTTTAGGGAAAAAAACCCTACATAACTTCTACCGTTAGATCTGCGAACTTATAACGAACAATCCATATTTACTATAAAATTACAATTTACATTTAGAAGGAAATTTTTCCTTCAGAGGCTTCATGGGGTATAAACATGAATGAAAACAAAGATATATGAATGAGGAATATAATTAGGCTCCATAAACAACAAATATTCCCTCGTGAACATAGATTTGCATGTAGGGAAAATAAACAAGTCTTGTGGTATATGATTTTGAGGGTTCAGAGAGGACACTCGAGCTAATTCATCTCCCTACTGTGAACAATCCTAGAATGAGACTTCGCGTGAGCCCCAGGAGGTGGTGGGGGCTTGCATAATCTATCATTTTTTCTAGGAGTTAGGGTCACCCTTACCATACTTTGGTTGTTTCTGATTTGCAAATCCAAACTCCCACTTCTACTGCTACTTGAATTTATTCTTGATTTTGACAACATATCGATAAGCGACTCCCAATGACCAGATGAAAAGAAATTCCATTTCAGTTTGGATGTACCAGTGTAGATCCCCATGTTATTTTAGGACCATATCTTTCTCAAATTATTTGATACCATATTGGTGCACAAGGTATGAAAATTATTTGTGAACTACGACACCATTTGGCCCCTCTCTTGGCGTAGAGTGGTCCATCTCGCGTACTAGTCATCATAACTTCCAATAGGGTAATACTGTTCCTTGAGGGAATCCAAAAAAGATACCAATTTGGGTCCTATCCTGTTACACATTATTTTCATCATCCCTATGACCGTTAATGATGTAAACCTATATGTTTCCTTCACAGGGGTCAGTGGCCTGAGTTCCCAAAGAGAGAAGGGAGAAGAACTTTTCCTAAGAAGAGAAGTTACATTTTCCTGTGTAAAAACCTTATAAAAAAGGAAGTTCACAGACTGCCTATGTACTAGGGTGCGAGAATGCCTGATTCTCACAGGCTTCATCATAGCTAGGGTGCGGACAGTTCACAGGTTGAACTATAAGAAGGGTGCGAGAATGCTTACACGTGGGAAAAATGAGCATTTTCTCGAATCTTCTAGAAGGAAAAACTTCCATGGTGAGGTGGCATCCGAATGGTTTGGATCTTACTCTCTTTCATGATTTAGTGGGATCATCCTAACCTCCTCACCTTATCCTCTTCAACTTATAAAAGGA
>SNQJ01S0089096.1:11788-33301 GCA_010110895.2 Picea sitchensis | reverse complement strand
GCTGATGAATCACATAAACTAAATTGGAAAGAATTGCAGGTATCGGACGTGGGAACCCTCACGGTAGAACCATTATGCATACTGGACCGTAGAGTCCGACAGCTCAGAAACCGTCTGGTAGATCAAGTTAAGGTCCAGTGGGACAAGTATAGTCCAGGATCTGCTACTTGGGAAAACATCGAGACACTACGGCGAGACTATCCCTCACTATTTTGACCACCTTGAGAATATGTTTCTCGAAGGTGGGGTGTATGTAACACCACCTTTTGACTTAGACGGCCAGGATTATCTGAGTGGTCGTTACACACGGACTCACGAAGTCAAGGAAGGATAACTCTTCCTTTCATAAGTCCATCCAAAAATTATCAACACTTAACTATTTTTCCACTTATTCGGACATCAAGACTCATGGATTCACAGACTCACAATATTGTAACCTTTCTTTCATAATTCCATCCGAAAAGTATCAACACTTAATCATGTTCCAACTTCTTTATACTCGCAGACTCGTGGACTCATGGACTCATAGTATTGTAACCTTTCCTTCATAATTCTATCCTAAAAGTCTCAACACTTAACCATTTTTCCACTTCTTCGGACTCATGCTCTTGTAACCTTTATTTCATAAGTTCGTCCAAAAATTATCAACACTTAACCTTTTTTCCACTTCTTTGGACTCGAGGCCTCACAAACTTATGGACTCATTATATTGTAAACTTTATTTCATAAGTCAATCTGAAAAGTCTCAACACTTAACCATTTTTCCACTTCTTCGAACTCCCAAACTCACAAAGTCACGAGATCATGATCTTGTAACCTTTCTTTCATAAGTTCATCTGAAAGTCTCAACACTTAACCATTTTTCCACTTCTTTAGACTCGCAGACTCACATGCTCTTAATAAGTCCCAACAATTAGCCATTTCTACCTCCCTACTTACGTGTACCTGTAACCATGGAAAGACATGTTACTTTTTTCCACATCATCTGAAAAGTGCCTCCCCCCCCCAGATCATGTTAACATCAACGTATGGAAAAGTATAGAAACTTTTCCAATTTTGCATATTTTCCAAAATTCGAAAAATGCTCAAATTCACCCAAAAATGAAATTCCTTCTTGAGTCATCATTATATCTTTGTGACTAAGTTCAATACAATAAAATCAATCCTTGTAAACAAATATGTGTTTGCTTATTTTTAAATTCGACTATTTCACTTCAAATTGTCCATTAATTGTCTACAAGAAATTAGTGCTCTTAACCAATTTCATTCCATTTCACCATGGTTGCTCTGCAATCACTAAATTTATTCAATTTCACTCCAATAAACACAAATTCAACCTTTATAGCCATCAATTACTTGGGTGCACATTTGTCCAACATTTCTGACATGAAAGTTTCTTCAATTCCTTCACGAATTGGGAAATTTATTTAACCATTTTCACTCAGTCTGCCATAGCCTTATGTTGACTTAAAATTAAACCAATTACAGGTCTGAATTTTCTCATACATATATTAGAATTAGGAAAAACTCATCCTTGAACCAAATTTCCCAAATTTCCCAGGATGTTTTAATAACAAAAATTGGGCTTTGGCCGAATTTCACCCGATTTCTCCCGATTTCACCACAGAAACACCGTAATGATTTTTCTCAAACAATTTGAAAACTAACTCTTCCTAACATTATGTACAAATTTTCACTTCCAACTATGTAGTTTCACTTCTGTGCTATGCTAAATGGCCCATGCAAACTCAGTGTTGAAAGCTAGGCTCTAATACCAACTTGTAACATACTCAACCACTGAATTTGGGTCATGTCACATAAACAAATCTTTCTTTATCAGCTATGATACCAATTTTTAACATCGCCAACCACCTGTTGGGCAATGCCGCATCTGAATTATGAATTTTGATACCATTAAATTAAATAATAAAATATGCATTTGAACAGAGTTAGCATAAATCATAACAACATGCATGCAACAGTAACAATTCAAATATAAAATTTAATAACATAGATTCCATGAAAAAAGATCATAATTACACACATAGAGTAATTGAAATAAGAACATAAATTACACTTATCTCAGGAAACAAAAACCAACTGCATGTCGACCTTCCATGTTCCTCCCATCCTTAGAGTGCACTGATCATAACTATCAGTTGTCAGTCACCCCTGAGTTGGGGATAAACTCGACCTTGGTAAAGGATTTTTAACCCCACTAATGTCTCTTTAAAAACATATGAATTCAGACACAGGTTCCAACTCAAACTATCAACCTATAGTCCCTCATTCTCCACATGCTTTTCTCACCCTAGGAAATGTAACCCTTCTCTACTTAATAGTCCCTCAACTACCCCACTTCCTTTCTGGTACTTCAACAACAAGATGTAAAATAAGTATCATATACTTGTAGCTATAGTTTTTCACCTTCGAGAATCAATTCTCAGCAATTCCCTCACTTGAAGAGAATGCTCACAGGCCTGATAGCCCGCCTCTTTTATATCCTATGAGCCTGACACCCGCTTCTTTCGTCTAGATCCCAAGCCAACCAAGGTACAAGTACATGTATTGGTATGGTAACAATAGGGTACGACTGACAGGTTCGTGCATGCACAAATGAATATGGATCCCCTCCAAATTAACTAAGTCCAACTATATGTATTCATGTTCCCAACATGACACTTGTCATGTTGAGAACTACCTAGGATCCACTTGTCCCCATCTTTAGAACTTAGGATAAAATAATTATCCATACTAATTTATACTTTAAGGAATATTAATATAGCATTCCTTTGGGCTTAAGCCCCCCTATCTTAGCCCCTTGACCTTAACTCTTAGGCCCCTTTCTCTATCTAGTGGAGTTTATCTCCCCATACTCGTTTACATGGTTGGTATGTAGTAGTGGTGTGTTTTCATTAATAATATGAGTGTTTACATATTACAATAATAGTCTCATTGTCCTTTAGCATCTAGGATCTCTAGCCTAATAATCACGTAATCCTTCTGGCCTATAACAACTTGGCCCACCAACCTATAATTTTTTTTTACATTTACAAATGGGAATCAACTTGGGGTATTACAACACAAGAACTTTTGGCCAAAATATCATGGCTCACCAACCTATATGTTCATTTACATTCATATTTACAATTGGGGTTCATCCTAGGGGTATTACAAGACTACTGAATAGCTCCCACACTTCTATAATATGATGAGATGCACCATTGTCCATGTAGCAAGCACTCCTTGTATTGGTGTTGGTAGAGAGGTAGAAGACTAGTGATAAATCCTTCTCAAACTTTCTTGCAAACTCATCTAGTTGTGTCTCTTTTGATGCTACTATATGTTGGATTACTGAGAGGGGGGGTGAATAAGCAATAGAGAAATCTAATCCTTTTTTTCTATATAATGAAAGTGTTATATCAATGTAGAATTATCATCCAATATTTTCAGAGTAAATAAACAATGAACAAAAGAACAATGATACACATACATAGTACACCAGTGTTTTACGTGGAAACCCAAGGTGGGAGACAACCATAGAATGATTTTTCTAATATGTCTTGAAGAATTACATTCATTGGAAAAACCGACTTCATTTTTTTTCCAGCTGCAACTGGAAGGAGGCTCCAATCCCCTATTTTCTCAGGCTACAACCTGAGGGAAGCTCCAACTCCCCAATTCTCTTCTATAACTAGAAGGAGGCTACAACCCCCTATGTTCTCTGGATACAACTAGAAGGTGGATACAACCACCTGTCCTTGCCCCTTCCAACCACCTTGATGTAGACGTATAATTATGGAACCACTGTCACACTATCAATGTGACATATACCAATGTACAATTCTATCAATCTGTACCGCTAACCTGAAACCAACCTCTACAACTGCCTTGTAATCAAACTGTACCTAAAATGAACATGTGTCAAAAAAATACAACAGGTACCTGACCTATAGTGCTTCAACACGCATATGTGCACGCTCTATCTATTATGCAAGGTGCATATGTAGGCGAGAAAACTGTTATGCAACCTGCGTATGCCTTATGAAAACTAGGGTTGTCTTTCTTCTGAAAACTTATGACCGTGTCTAACTTATTTCACATAGATATGTAACTTGTCACTATATCCAGACTGTATCATTACCCTATGCATGCATCCCCATACATATCTCTCTCTATTCATGTGCCATAAGTGTGTGTAATCATGAACACGTATAATAACCCTCACATGATCTAGACTTCAAACCCTTTTTGATACTCATCCTCTCAATACATCAACCAATATAAGCTCTCAACCATATACCACAAAAACCCTTAGCCATATTCCAAGAAATACAAGATGTGCCTCAACAAGAAGTATCAATGATAAATATACCAACACTCTATTTTTGTAGATCTGACTTATACAGGAGATCCCATGCAGCTACTAGTCTCTCTGGGGAGAATTCTCAAATCTCCATAACCACTTCTCATGCATACATCAAAATCCAACTATTCATAGAAATAAGACATACCTTTTGAACCAATGGATAGATATGATGTATCTGATCACTATAGACCTTCCTCGGAGCTTGATCTCAGAATCTAGAACCTCTGCATCTTCATATTTTCAAGTTTCCATGGCTTTACCAACATGTACACACCCTAATACATTGTCGATCCGTGTATGTATGCACCCTAATACACTGTCAGCCCGCGTATGTACGCACCCTAATACTCTTTCATCTTGCGTATGCCTCATAAATTAGGTTTTTTTATTATTCTCTGTAATTCTGAAACTTTCATTGTCTACCCTTCGTACTACCTCATAATTTCACAACTTTAGATATATCAATGAGTAATTGCAATAAGCCTTACACAACAAAATATATTCAATGTGTTCAAGTATGATTAAATGAGAGAGCCTTTCCTCTTATTTATACTTTCATGTAGCATTCCACTTTCCTTATTTTATGGAGTTCTATATTAACTTTATTATTTAAATAATTTCTTCTGCAAACATTTTGACTTTTGGGGGCTTCTAGATGACTCATGAGGGTTCTCCAACTTCACATGGCCATAATTATATAGCCATGAGGAGTTAGGTGATGTTCCACATACCACTGGAAATGGGATGACATGTTCTATCCACCAATAATAGTCATACCTTAAAATATCAAAATACTTAGACCATTGTCCATAAAACAAACTTTTGTCCATTACCCAAACCATTGTGCTACCAAAAATCACTATAGAACTTTCTTCAAGGGTTGACATCAATGAAAACCAACCCATTTAATCAACAATCTCCCCCTTTGGCATTGATAGCAACACTCTGATGAAATAATGAGGTCATGTCATGCAATACTGAAGTCATATCACTCATATCAACAATCTCCCGCTGTGACCATCTCTCCCCCTGGAACCATGCCTCTATCCTATGCATCTATGTGATCAACACTCCCCCTGGAACCATGCCTCTGTCCTTTGCATCTGATAAATATCTCTCCCTTTGTCATCAATGGAAAATGTGTATTTCCATCCGGGGTTGCTCGCCCTAACTGAACTGTCTGATCTCCCAAATTGAAGTGCCCTCTTTATGGTTCTTCCTCGTGTACATCTACGACATATAAGATAAGAGTTCAAAATCATTCATTTAAGAGTATAAAGAACTTCTAGTATCTGATGAAGATACTCAAAGGATTCCTATGGAAGCGCTTTTGTAAGGATCTCTGCCACTTGTTCTTCTGTGCCCACATATTCAACTTTGATGTTCTTTTCTGCAACCTGTTCCCGTAGAAAGTGATACTTAATTGGAATGTGCTTCATCTTGGAGTGCATCACCGAGTTCTTTGAGATACTGATGGAACTTCTATTATCAAAATATAATGGAATGGGCTCATCATAGTCAACCTGTATATCTGTCAGATTTTGTTTCATCCATAGGACCTGTGTAAAACATGTTGTTGTTGCAATATACTCTGTGTCAACTGTAGATAAAGATACTGATCTTATTTTCTTCCTTAGCCATGATACTAAACACTCACCGAAGTATAACGTTTCTCCACTGGTGCTTCGTCAGTCATCAATGCAACCTGCCCAATATGCATCTATGTAGGAAATAAGTGATAAATCCTTTCCTTTTGGATACCATAAACCAAACTCTTATGTTCCTTTGAGATATCTGGAAATCCTTTTAACTGCTAGTAGATGTGATTCCTTTGGTGTTGTTTGAAATCATGCCACCTGTCCAACTGCCTGCATGACATCTGGTCTGGATGTTGTCGCATATAGTAGGCTACCAATCATTGACCTGTATTTCCTCTAATATGTAGACTTTGAATCATCATCTTTTCTCAACTTGCAACTGGCTTGCATGGGAGTGATAACTGGTTTGCAATATTCCATTCTGAACGTCTTTATCATTTCTCTGATATACTTGGTTTGAGAAATAAAAATTCCTTGATTGATTTGACGTATATGAATACCTAGAAAGAATGATAGTTCTCCAAGTATTGACATTTCAAATTCATTTTGCATGTCCTTTACAATTTTCTAGCTTAACCTATCATCAATACTTCCAAAAATAATATCATCAACATAAACTTCAATTAATAAAATACTATCTTGAGTTACCTTGATGTAGAGGTTGTTTTCTCCACTTCCTTTTTTGAACCCGTTCTATTGTAGATATTTATCCAGTCTATAATACCATGCTCTATGAGCCTATTTTAGACCATACAAGGCCTTCTTCAATTTACACACATAATCTGCATTTTTTGGCGACTGAAATCCTTCTGGTTTTTCAATGTAGACTTCTTCTTCAAGTTCTCCATTTAGAAAATCCAATTTCATGTCGATATGATACACTTTAATATTTTTGGAGAATGCATAAGCTAAAAGCAATCAGATTCCTTCCATTTTGGAAACTGGGGAAAATGTCTCTTCAAAGTTGATTCCTTCAACCTGTGCATATCCTTTACATACCAATCTAGATTTGTTCCTTGTAACCTGTCTATCTTCATTCAATTTATTCTTGAATACCCACTTTGTGTTGATCACATTCTTATTCTTTGGTCTTGGAACCAATTCCCAAGTGTCATTTTTATATATTTGATCCAATTCTTCATCCATGGCCTTATTCCAAAATTCATCCTTACTGGCCTCTTCAAAACAATTTGGTTCAATTATAGATGATAGCACTAGGTACGTTTGTTCTGGTGAATGGATTCTTCTTCTAGTCTCAACTTCTGCATATTTGTTTCCGATAATCTGATCTGAAGGATGATTCTTCTGTACTCGTCTGTTAGGTGCCTTTAGAGGCACTTGTTGACCTTTCTCTTTTTCTTCTATCGGATTTTCTCCATCTTCCTCTTCTACTTCTTTTTCATCTTCTTCTTCTTCTTCGTAAAGTTGTTCCATTGATTCATTTTATTCTTCCTTTAATTCTTGTCTACATGTTTCATCAATTGTTACGTTGATGCTTTCCACAACTTTGTTCAATCTCAGGTTGTAAAACTTGTATGCTTTCCTTGTACTTGAGTAACCAACAAGTACTCATTTGTCCACACGAGAATCAAACTTTCCCATTCTTCCATCTTCTCTTTTGATGTAGCATTTTCTTCCAAAAACTCTAAAGTGATTTACATTTGTTGGTCTTTCTTTCCATAGCTCATAGGCATTTTTGTCAGTGTTGTTTATGAGAATTAATATGTTTTGAATGTGAAATATTGTATGCACTGCCTATGTCCAAAATATATCTTTCAATTTGGAATCCATTATCATTGTTCGATCCATTTCATGTATTGCCCTGTTCTTTCCTTCAACAACTTTATTTTGTTGAGGTGTACTAGAAATGAAGAATTTTCTTTTATTCCATGCCTATTGTAGTAGTCCACACATTACTTTGAAGTGAACTCTCCTCCATTATCATATCTCAAGCATTTCATTTTTGAATCCATTTCATTTTCAACCATTTCCTTGTAGACCTTGAAGTTTTCAAAAGATTCTGACTTATTCCTGAGGAAGCAAATTGCGGTCATTCTTGTATAACAATAAACTAATAACATAAAGTATTTCTCACCTTTTAAACCCTTTGTTGTAGTTCATCCAACTAGATCAGTATGCACAATTTCCAATGGTCTTGTCGTTGAATATTCCTTTGATTTGAATCTTGTCTTTGCTTGCTTTCCTTGTTGGCAATGCTTGCATAAAGTGTTGAATTCTTTCGTGATCTGGGAAATTTCTCTAACTTCTTCCCTTTTTTTTTACTTTGACGAGGTTATAAAAAAGTATGTGACCCATTCTTCTATGCCATATCCAACTTTCATCTTCCTTTCCCATGCAACAATTTTCATTTCCAATTTCACTTAATACATATATGTTGCTTGAAGTTCTCGCAGTTGTTGCAATCAATTTTCCTGAACCTTATTTTCTTATCTCACAATTTTGTGAATCAAAAGTAACTTTATGACCTTGGTCACACATTTGACTCACACTTAGAATATTATGTTTCATATCTTCTACTAGTAGAACATTTTTTGGCATGGTATTCTTGTTCCCAATTATGATTGTGCCTTTTCTAATGATTTTAGCTGAATCATCATTTCCAAAGGATATTGATCCATCTATTTCCTTTCTTAATGTAAGAAACCTATCTTTATCACTTGTCATGTTTTTTGAATAACCACTGTCAACATACCAACTATGTTTCTTCTTCTTAGCTTGTAGAGCGAGTTTGCATTCTTCATTGCTATACTAATTCTACTTTCTTATCCATGTCCTTTTCTGAGGTTCATGTCTATGACTGTTGTTGTTCTTTTGTGGTTCTCTAGGAGGGAATTTCATTCTATAATCTTTGGCCATGTGTCCAAAGTTGTTACATTTGTAGCATTCCACTTCAGTGCTCAAAGATTCAAACCTGTTGTAACTTCTTTTCTGTGTTTCACTAGGCCTTATTGGATACCTCTTTAATGTATGACTTTCAAAGTTGTTTATGTTCCTATTGTTAGCTCTTCAATTCACAACTTTATGTCCAAAATTATTACATGTATAACATAAACCAAAAAAGATAGCTTGATACCTGGGAGTTGAAGATCTTCTGAAAGGAGGTACTCTTATGAATCCTTCTTCTTCAAGAGGCTTATATGTTTCTGTCGGTTGTTGATTCTGAAATATGAATCTTCTCGGTGGAGGAGTGTGCCTGTAATTTTATTTGTAGACCTTCCTATTCCCTTTGATTGTTTCTGCATTGTTTTTTGGATATGTTTCTTGTTATGTTGTTTTGGAGCTTGATCCCTTTTCTCTCTAATTGTATCCAAGTCTGTAATTTTCATCATGAGGTTTTTGACTGCTGATAATGTCATTCAAAACTTTGAGTTGTTCTACATATTTTTATTTTGAAGATCCTTTCTTAATGTGACAATATTTTCTTCCAAATTTCCATTGATCCTGTCTCTTCCTTCTAGTTGTTCTTTGAGTGCTTCTTCAATTATTTTATCTTCTTCAATTTGAAGCTTCAAATTTGTGATCATTTGTTCTAGTTCCTGAGTGTCTTCTTTTTTGTCTAATTCCACTTGTAGTTCCTTGTTTTTCTTCTTTTCTCTTTTGATAAATTCTATGGAACACAATAATTATTCCCGATAGTCAACTTCTTCCTCTTCATATTCTTCTTTGGCCTCTTCATATTCTTCTTCAGAGTCTTCTTTATCAAAGTCTTCTAGTGCCATGAATATAACTCTTTCTATTTCATTGTCACTGACTTCATATTCATCTTATGATGATATGTCTTATTTGGTGCATAAGATTTTCTTGAAAACTTTATGTGGTTCTTTTTCCTTTATATGTTTGTTTTCTATCTGAGTAACCTTCATCATTTAACTTTTTCTTATGAGGACATTTTTTTATCAAAATGACCAATACCATCACAATTAAAATAAATCAAAGGAAGATTACCTCTATACCTACCATTGGTTCCCTTGTTCAATTTTTTTACAAAGTTGGACACTTCTTCATCATCTTCCGAGACATCACTGATGCTGCTATGTTCTTTTTCTTTTTGCTTTTCCTTTTGCTTTGACCTTTTAGATGCTTTGAAGGGTGACTCTTTTATATATGAATTTTCCTATTCAGTTCTCATTATGCTTATTGAGTTCATATCTTTTCTTTCTTCTAGTGTTGATAACTTAGGGTCAAATATCATAGGAAGAGATCTTAGTACCTTTTGAACAATTACAAATTCTTTTATTATTCTCCCAATCCCATGATTTCATTTACTGTTTCATCAACTCGTAAAAAATAAGCTGTAATATTCTCATCTTACTTCATCTTTAGTTGCTAGAACTAACCTCTGTAGGTTTGAAGCTTTGTTGCTTTGACTTTTGAATATCCTTCATAAATATTTCGAAGTTTGTTCCAAATCTCTTTAGCAGATTTACAATGTGCAACTTTGGTGAATACCAATTCTCCAAGACCATTCAGAAGTGAATTTGTGGCTTTGGAATTATTCTGACCGAGTTTCATTGCTTTGTCATTTTTCGACATAACTAATGGTGTTGTGTAGCCATCTACAATTGATTTCCAAATTTCAAATCCCTGTGCATGTATATATGTCTTCATCCTTAATACTTATGCTCCAAAATGAATAATTTTGTCCATGAAACTGTGGTATTCCATTTTTATACATGTTGTTTCTCTCCATGATCTACCTTTCAATGGTTAAACTGATTTCTGAAGAAACCTGATCGATACCAATTGTTCGATTACTGAGAGGGGGGTGAATCGGTAATAGAGCAATCTAATCATTTTTTTCGATATAATGCAAGTGGTATATCAATGTATCATTATCATCCAATATTTTTAGAGTAAATAAACAATGAACAAAAGAAAAATCATACACATGCATAGTACACCAATGTTTTATGCGGAAACCCAAGGCGAGAGAAAACCATGAAATGCGTTTTGTTATATTTTTTAAAGAATTACATTCATTGGAATCACCAAATTCCTTTATTTTCCAGTTTCAATTGGAAGGAGGATCTAACCCCCTATTTTCTCAGGCTACAACCTGATTGAATCTCCAACTCCCCAATTCTTTGTCTACAACTAGAAGGAGGCTACAACCCCCTATGTTCTTTGGCTACAACCACATGTCCTTACCTCGTCCAACCGCCCTGACGTAGAAGTAGTATGATGGAACCACTGTCACACTATCACTCTGAGATATACCACTGTACAATTGTATCAATCTGTACCACTGACCTGCACAACCTGTACAACTTCCCTGTAATCAATATGTACCTGAACTAAACATGTGTCAAAAAAACAAAATAGGTACGTGACCTGTAGTGATGAAACACGCATATGTATGAACCCTATATGTTATGTATACCATGTATGTACATGATTAAATTGTTATGCAACCTATGTATGCCTTTTGAAAACTAGGGTTTTCTTTCTTCTGAAAAATTTTGACCCTGTGTAACTTCTTTCACATCTATTTGTAACTTGTCACTGTATCTAGACTATATATATACCATGTGCATGCATCCTCAAACATATCTCTCTCTAGTCATGTTCCATAAGTGTGTGTAATCATGAACAAGTATAATAACCCTCACATGATCTAGACTTCAAACCCTTTCTGATATTCAGCCTCTCAGTACATCAACCGATACAAGCTCTCAACCGTATACCACAAAAACCCTTAGCCATATGCGAAGAAATACAAGATGTGCCTCAACAAGAAGTATGAATGATAAATATATCAACACTATATTTATGTATATCTGACTTATACAGAAGATCCCATGCAGCCACTAGTCTCTCTCGGGGGAATTCTCAAATCTCCATAACCATTTCTCATGCATACATCAAAATCCAACTATTCATAGAAATAAGACATACCTTTTGAACCAATGGATAGATATGATGTATATGAGAACTGTAGACCTTCCTGGGACATTGATCTAAGATTCTAGAACCTCTTCATATTCATATTTTCAAGTTTCCATGGTTTTACCAAGATATACGCACCCTAATACATTGTCAGCCCCCATACGCACGCACCCTAATACATTTTCATCATGTGTATGTACGCACCCTAATACACTATCAACCTGTGTATGCCTTATAAATTAGGGTTTTTAGTATTCGTTGTAATTCCAAAACTTTCACCGTCAACCCTTCGTACTACCTCAGACTTTCACAACTTCATATGTATCAATGAGTACTTGCAATAAGCCTTACACAACAAAATATATTCAATGTGTTCAAGTGGGATTAAATGAGAGAGCCTTTCCTCCTATTTATACTTTGATGTAGCTTTCCACTTTCCTTATTTTAGGGAGTTTTCTATTAACTTTATTATTTAAATAATTTCTTTTTCAAACACTTTGACTTTTTGGGGCTTCTATATGACTCATGAGGGTTCTCCAACTTCACATGGCCATAACTCTCTAACCATGAGGAGTTATGTGACGTTCCACATAACACTGGAAATGGCGTGACATGTATTATCCATATGGAATAGTATTACCTAAAAATATCTCAAAAATCATAGCATTATCCATCAAACAAAATTGGGTCCATTACCCAAACCATTGTGCTACCGGAAATCATTATCGAACTTTCTTCAAGGGTTGAAATCAATGACACCCAACTCATTTAATAAACACTATATACTTCCTCCCTTTCCCCTTCTTCTCTAGACACTTTGATGCATAGTTCCCATACTTGTGGCATGTGAAGCACTTGATTTTACTTACATCCCTCTTCTTACCTAGATGTGAGGTTGACTCCTCACTGTCACCATTTTTACCGGAACCGTTTCCTTTTCCCTTTCTTGTATTACTAAAAAGGGACATGCTCTCCTCTTCTTCATCTCCTTTCTTGCTTACTTTAGACTCCTGTCAACCCTTTTCCTGGATACAATCATGCCATATCCTCTACCAATCTTGGAGATTTTCCCGAGCATATAATCCCTTGAAAACTGGTTCCCACAACTTGGGAAAACAATTCAATGCAACATTTACGAACTCTATATTTTCCACTTTCTCCCAATATATGCAAGTTGTTTAGGTACCTCAATTATCCTCATGAAGTAGTTGGTAACATTGTTAGATCTAGAATTTTTCACAGATCTAAGTTTATTCCTTAAGACCATCTTATTATTCACGTTATCACTCTAGAATAATACTACTAGGGAATCAAACATCTCTTTGGCCTTATTCTTCTCAAATAGATGAGGAATCATATGATCATTCACTACATCCAGTATTATCCACTGGGATTTCATCTCATTCTTCAGGTAAACTGCCAAATCTTGTGGATCTATCAGTGGAGGAAGTACTTTTTCCACTATAACCCAAAAGTAAAAGTCCTTCAAAACCAATGTAACCCTTGATTTCAAAGATATGAAGTTGGATTTTGCATCCAATGTGTCTTCAACTCTCAGACTCATTGCTACCATCCCTTAGAGATGATAATTTGATGTTGAAAATTGCTCCTGTAAAGACCTATGCAATCCTATATGTGTATGTTCCTACTGAAACCCACGTGTGTACTTGACTTTACTTAATTAAACCCACATATATATATGAATTTACTTACTTATACCCACATATATACATGCCTTATGTAGCTACAACCTACATACAACTATGTATGACTGCAAAAACAAGTTGTACCTTTGTACGACTATTTCCTAGAAATCCAAACCTTGTTTTTTTATTGTTGGTTATAGATCGAATGAGATATCCTTGTAGATTTGACATATCTTCTACTAAATTCTATGGATATGAAATATGGATTCCTCTCAAAGTGAAATATATGATACCATGTTCTATTTCTAATCCTGGAACCTATATATATTTTTATCTAGTGATCTCCTCATTGTAAATGAAATTAGCATCTCACAAAACAAAATATAGTTGTTGGAATAATCAACTCAAATAAATAGCAAAAAAAATATTAGAAAACCAAATGTCATACATAATCCACAAAGGTATTCTTCCCATAAACTAAGCTTATCATTAAAATAACTTAAAATCTTACAAGGGCTCCCTTACCTAAAAAATGTCCCATGGAGAAATATATAAAACTTTGGATAGAACATGCAACCCTAAAAACTCCTCCTTCATTGTACGATCCCGTAAAATCAATTTTTAGAACATGTAGGCTCCTTTCCTCACTAAAACCCTTGTACATATGTGCTTTAATACACTATAACCCATGTACCTACATGTTTTTCCTCACTATGAAGTGTGTAGAGCTCCATAAATATTTCCCTGGATTTGATCTACTAGATCGTCTTGCATCTTCCCGCATTTTCTCTTCTATGTGACCTGTAACAATCTATATATGAAATTCCTTCTCCACCTACCCGATATCTCCCTGAATCACAATCCTTCATGATCCAACCCTTGAGTAAAATTTCTTCTTTTCTCTCTCTCTCTCTTGTGTATCAACACACAATGTCTCACACAAGTGACTCCTCCTTCACCATTTATATGCTTTTATAATATTAAGTTATGACCTAACCCTAATCTATAAAGTGATTGATGGTTAAGATTAAATATCACCTCACTTGAGATCAATGGATATGTTTTAATTCACTAATGTTAATAACTTTAACATTGCATTAAATAAAACTCAACTAATTAATAAAATCAATTTACTTTAATAATTCCTTTAATTAAAGTAAATTACTAAGGTAGAAGGATTGGAACAACTTCCACACCTCTGGACACTTAGACATGTGTCGAAGTACATGTATGATGCTACAAACACCAACAACAATGGTAGCTCTAGGTTCTACACCAATGATCCAATTTACCTTATCCTATTCTAAATCAGAGTCAAAGCCATAGTATAATTATTGTTCTTTCAAATTGGTCAACAATGATTGTTTTGAGCAACATTCATCAATGTTGTGTAATGGGATTTTGTGGAACTCACACCACTTTCCAATTTCCTTGTTCAAATTCTCATTACCATTCTTTTCTTGTGGCTTGGACCGTTTTTCTTAAGGTTAGATATTATTTATTTTTCCTTTGTTCTATGAGTTAGGGATTCCTTTAACATGTTTGTGTTGTAACAGATTTGCAAACCCAAATTTCCACTTATTCATTTACTGATATTTATGTTCGATTTTGACAACATGTTGATAAGCATCTCCCAATAAGGATATGTCCTAGAAATCCATCTATGTAGAAAATAGGTTACTCTGTAAGTCATTGATACATATATTTGAGTGCAAGGTATGGAATATATTGGTGTACTCCAATACTATTTGGTCTCTCTCTTGACACAAAGTTGTCTGTCTCATGTACTGGTCATCATAACTTCCAACAAGGTAGAATTTCTCCTCGATGACATCAACAAGGGTGACCCAAGTCGGTTATATCCTAAATTTTGTACACGCGTCTCTATTATGTCTCTCCTAGTAAATTTCCCACCAATATTTGACACGGGGAAAGGATTTAAGGAGGATGAAGGTGATCTTTTCAATGTAAAAAAATAAACTGAATAGAGTAATAAAACTCTAAGAGATTTGTCCATTTCTCCAAATCATATTCATCTATATAGCATTCAAATAATTTAATATCAAAGTTAACTTGACCTTGAGGGATGTATCACATTTTAAACGTATTCTTGTTGAAGGTTCTTTAGCCATAGTGGGTAGTCATCCAAGGATCTAGGTGAAATTTTTCATCATCTTTCTCCTCTTTCACACAAGGGATTCCTCGAGAAATAACTTGAAAGTATATCCTACTCTATCATATATATTTTATTCCAAAATATGAGGCCACCTATTCTTGGGAGAGTGATCTTCCTTGAGTGAAATTAGATTAAGACCCAACTATGTATACCCTAACCTTGTCGAGGACGTGCACTAAGAAACATCAAAGAGTATATTTCTTTCATCCCATTGATCTGAATTATATAGAGAATGAAACGAAAGGAAGGAATATGAATGTAAACATGAACACAAATTTTTTTTAGATTGCACAATGATAAAATGAAACCCATCTTTGATTAATGAATGAAATAGTAAAAGACTATAAAATGCAAAGAAATATAAACTAGCTAGAATGGTGGTAGATTATCTCTAGATAGAGAGGTGTTGTCTACACTCATCGGAAGAAATTTCAAGAGGCTAAAAATGGCCTTCTAACATAAACTAATAAACCCTAATAGGAAAAAACCCTAAATATACCAAACCTTAGCTCTAGGAGATGAAGTGCCAAAAGGATTATGGGCCCTAAGGTGGCTAGTTGATATGCCAACTTCATGGGGCCCAACATTTGAATGCAATCTCCATTTGGGGAAATCGATAGCAAATTGGAAATATTTAACTAAGAAGTACAATTTTTTGTAGGACTAGGTACTCCATGACTACCCCAGGCCCCCAAATGGCCAAAAGACATCGTATAAGGCCTCAAAACGACCTAAAAATTTTATGACACAAAACATTTTGTAAATAAAAAACTTATAGGATGGAGAAGCATGTTGAGTCAGTGGAATACATGGGTGTCATTCCCAGCTAGATCAATTGTGGTAATTTTGAATATTCACACTTCAATGCTCACACGTAGAAAAGTAGTATGTCAATTTCGATGCAGCTATTCAACACTACAATATATATACAAGGGAGTGTAAGGATGATGGATAACTATTATTTAATATCACGTCTGTTTCTCCCAAACATTGCTCGCTTTTATGTTTTCTAGTGGCTTCATTAGGTGCTTCATTTTAGCTATATATTAAAAGCATGAAGGAAAGGTCAATGTCAGTGACGTAGTTATTCAATGTCTTTTATTTACTATGTGGCCTACCATGATGGATGATGGATGAAGATTCTATATTCTTGTAAGGGAATTTGATAACCATCTATTTCCTTTCATTATCCATAGAAATTGCACAGAAAGTGTAAGTGGCCATGAAAAAATTGAGTAGAGAAGACTCAAGAGAAGTGTTCAATGGATCATTAAAACATTGAAAACATGGGTTTCTCTATCTGGTGCACCATTGAAAACTTATTCAATATTGTAATGAAATAACAAGAATAAATTGAGTTCCCTTCCCTTCCTATGAATTATGTCAAAGAGTTCATTTTTTTAAACTCACTATAGGTTGTAATGGAAAATAAAATAGACTTTTCATTGAAAAAAATTATCAATTTTAAAACGATGGGTATGTTTTCTCCTTGTCCATTAAATTACGAATTTAAGAAATATTGACTTCTTCAAGGAATAAACTATTGGCCTGCTATGAAATATCCAACCATATCTATTACCAATTCTGATATAAATTTGTATGGAATACTATGAATTTTCTTAAATTCCTGTATGTAAAATCAAGAAAATATAGTGCAAGTCTAGGATAAATGACCTTTAGAATGTCAATGGATTTAATGGGTACAATTGTAGAAATAGTTCTCAAGGAGTCTGTGATAGTTCTCAAACATTTGTGTGCATTGAAATTTGTTTTTTATCCAATGATTTTTTTTTTTTAAAACATGTGGTTTATTGTAAAATAATTGTTTTGTTAAGAGACACAATTGAACTACCTCTTCCATGGATGGTCCCTAGAATCTTGCACCTATCTCCCTCTTAAACCAAAAATATAAACAAAACCTTTTTATTTGTCCTCACCAAGCTCCATATACAACTCTCATGCTCCATGGCTCAACAACTTCAATGATTTTCAAGTTAAATTAATAAAATGTAGTAGGGTACAAGTTGTTAATGCAATAAGGAAAAGGAAAATTAGTTGGACTCCAATATTGTACTATCATTTGTTAAAAATATATTTTTAGAAGAATTAATCCCAAGTAAGAATTTACCTTCATTCTATGTTTTACCATTTTAAACATCAAGATTTGTGTAATATATTTCTAGATATTATTAGTATTTTATTTACCTATCATATGTGATCATTATTTGACATTGATTGAACATTGAATAGTGTTCCATGCTCATATTAGGTGAAGAAAAAACATATCTACCTCAAATATCATATACAACTTTTTGTAAGACCTATCTTAGGATCATGCTCCATGATTTCTTCAAAACTGATAAATTGCAACATATAAAAAACAACAAAACAAAGATATTGGATATGAAGAAAAGGAGGTGTTGAACTATGTATCATGAGATTTTTTCCAAAGACTAGGGAAAATTCCTCTTACAAAATAAAGGATTTAATTGGTATTATTGCATAAATAAGTGTACAAGAATCTACGATCTTTCTTAAATATTTTGGGCCCTGTAATTTATTTTCTTGTCCAATGATTGTTATGTTAAAAACCATGCAATTAAGTGTAATATTCTTTTTTTTTTTGCTAAAACTTACTTTCGAACTGCCTCTTTCATGGCTACTCCCTCGACTCTTGAACCACAACTATAAATGGAGATTTTGTCTCTATCCTCACCAAGATCCATATACATCTCTCATGCTCCATAGCTTAGCAACATCATTGTTTTTCATGTCAAAACTAATAAACTAAGATAGAGTACAAGTTGTCAATTCAGTAATGAAAAGGACAATTAGTCGGAATATAGACTTATACTATCATTTTGTTCAAAACATTTTGCAGAAGAATTCATCCCAATCAAACCTTTACCTTAGTGTTATTTGTTACTATTTAAACATCAAGATTTGTGTAACACATTTCTAGATTATTAACTTCTTCTTTACTGGTCATATGTAGTCATTCTTTGACACCGATTGAACAATGAATAGTGTTCCCTACACATGATGGGAGCAGAAAATAGAATATCTACATCAAATATCATATACATCTCTTTGGATCTACCTCAAAGATCATATACAATTTTTTGGGAGACTTATCTTAGGATCATGCTCCATGGTCGCTTCAAAACAAATAATTTGTAGCTTGGAGAAAACAATACAACATAGTTATTGACTATGTTGGAAGAAACAAAGTTGTTGAACTAAGTCTCTACATGTCAACTTCCTTTTATGATTTATAGTGTAAGTTGTTGCGCTGTCACTTTGACATATAAAACTAAGATATACAACTTAGCAACTCAGGGAAATATATTATGCAACTTAATATATTCTATATATTCTTTCATTTGATATATTTTCACATTTAAAACTTAGAGACTTAAGAAAATACATTTTTTCATTTGATATATTCCATTTTTGAAAACTTAAAAACATAAATAAATATAGGCACAAAGTGTTACTATGGTAACTACTAACTCTTAATACGTGGAAGTTTAGCATTAAAATGCCATTCAATATACTTGTTAATTTAAAACTTAGTAAAAGTTAACCTGGAACTCATAATATTATTAGTCCCTGCCCTTCGGGCTAGTAGGGACTATAGTAAACAGTTTTGTGTGTTTCTATTAACAATGCATGCAAACAGATGTTTTAACCTATAGTTTTGGCAAGTAGATAAATTTTAGTAGTTGCTTTTCATCTTTTACCCAAAGTTTTTGGTTTGAGCTCTTATTTGGCCTCGTATCGAGGCAAAACTTAGGAAAGATGTCACATAGTTGGCAAAGTTTTGAGAGAGTTTTGAGCTATATGGATTAATGCTAGACCTAATGTATAGTATTAGTTCCAGACATTAAATGTTTAGGTTTTTTGGCATGTTTATTATTCCCTCTCAAATGCATAGAGGCTAACTGTTATGCTCCACCAATATGATCCAGATTATTTTCGGCACGAAATGCGAGCGGAGATATAATAAATAAATGCACAGAGATATCACAGATATTCAATAAGATAACCAAAATGTATCAGAGATGCAACCATAAACACCAATATACAGTAATAAACGATTTTTATTAATGAAAGAAATGTACAGAGACTGTAAAAATACAAAGTGAAAGACTCGCTAGAATGGTGGTAGCTTATCTCTGAGAAGAGATGTGACAGCTACTCGCATTCTCTAGAAGATAATTACAATGAGAATCTGAAGGCCTTTTTACAATAAACAGGAATGCCAAAAACCCTAGACATCCAAAAATATAACCCTAGGAGATGAAGCGCCAAAATTCATGTGGGCCCTATTTGGGTAAGTGAGTACATCAACTTATCAGGGTCGTAACTTTTGCATACGATCTCTATTTTAGGCGTGTGATAGCTCGTTGGAAAAGTATTGTTAAGGAGATTCATTTTGGGGGATTAATGATTTCTTTGGTTATCCTTGAGAACGTCTATCTCAAAAAACCTTTATTTAGGCCCTCAAAATGGCCATGGAAGTTAAAACCTGCTAAAAATAATAAATTGCCAAAATTGCCAGAAAACTGTTTTGAGCCAGTCGAAAAAGGTGGGTGGCCACCGATATCCACCTGGACGTCTCCAACAATACAAGAAGCTCACCAAGATGCAGAGGAAAAATCGTTTGTTGGATCTGCATCTTGGTGAGCTGGTTGTATTGATGGAGACATCGCGCTGCTCAGTTTGTTGAAGTTTGTCACAAACCTATTGAGGCTGAGGCCATTCAACAAGTCGGGCTACATGAGAGGACGATGCGTAGAAGAAATCTTTGCGCTTTGATGCAACCTTGTCGACTTGCTTCTGTTTGATAGAAGATGCTTGGGGTGAGGCTGTAGTGGTTGCAGTGTCCTTCTGTTCTCCTTTTGAACAGATTATGAAGAAGCTAAATTTTTCATTATGAGATACTACCTTGCGACACTTTTTAGGTGGAACAATAGTTGGAAATACCTCTGGTATTCTGTAGAGATGACGCCCCAGAGAATCAATGAAATTGCGGGGTCGAGACTCATAAACAACATGGCTCTTCCACATATATGGTTGGCCCAAGAGAACATCACAGGTATCCAGTGGGGAAACATCACATAATACCTCATCCTTGAAGGGTTGGATGTCGTATGACAATCGAATTTTTTCGCTAACACAGAGATCTCGTCCTTAGCAAAGACACCCGATGTTGTATGGCTACGGGTGTGGTGTTGTCGGAAATCCCAACTATTTGACGACCTCTGCTGAGATGAAGCTCTTCTAGATTCTACTATCAACAATAAAATGCAGTGGGGTCCCCTTCACCCACATCTATGAATGAAAAAGGCACTCCCCTTCTTCAGGATCTGTTGGTTCTCCTAGTTGAATTATCACAGTCATGACAATAGTAGTGGAGCCTGTGTCAATGATCTGTCCTTTACCATTATTTTCAGAATCAGATTCTGAATCAGGGTTTGGATATTTGTCTCTGATCTCGACCATCAATGAATTTTTTGAGTGACATTCATCGGTGTTTTGCAAGGGGCTTTTGTGGAACTCACACCATTTTTCGGTGTCCTTCTTTGTCTTCCCATGACCCTTCTTTTCCTGTGTCTTGGACTAGTTTTCGAGAGACTGTTTATTAGGGTCATCTTTGTCATACTTTGGTTGTTGCAGATTTGCAGACCCAAATTCTCGTTTGTTTTAGTGCTTAAATTTCTGCTCAATTTTAACAGCATATCCATAAGCAACACCGAGTGATGAGATGTCCAGAAAATCCATTTCAGTCTGGATGTATCTGTGTAGAGCCCC
>SNQJ01S0089096.1:0-11738 GCA_010110895.2 Picea sitchensis | reverse complement strand
AGCCCCACGGTATTTCAG
Organism: Picea sitchensis; assembly: GCA_010110895.2. Lineage (NCBI taxonomy): Eukaryota > Viridiplantae > Streptophyta > Pinopsida > Pinales > Pinaceae > Picea > Picea sitchensis. Next base: position 11,720 of record SNQJ01S0089096.1, on the reverse strand, counting down.
AACCAAATGTCACTAGGAGTCTTTGATACCCAACTTGGTGTGCAAGGTATGGAATGTATTGGTGAACTCCAGAACTGCTTGGCCCCTCTCTTGCCTCAGTGTGGTCCATCTCATGTATTGGTCCTCATAGTTGCCAACAGGGTAATATTGTTCCTTTACCGCATCCACAAAAAAATCCCAAGTGGGATTGGCCCCATATATTCTAGACTCCTCTGTGGAAATTTTCTCCCAGTAAGTTTCCCATCGATGTTTGACATGAGGGAGATCTTTAAGGAGTGCGAAGATGATCTTTTCTTTGTCGGAAAAATTGTGAACATAGAAATAATCTTCTAGCAGAGTTAACCATTTTTCTAGGGCTTTTGCATCTATTTGTCCTTCAAATACAGGAATATCAAAATTAACTTGTACCTTGAAAGGAGAGGTGCCTCCAAAGTGGTCACTTGATGAAGATGCGCCTGATGGTATCGGCAGGCATTTAATAATGTGGGAAAAATTCTCCATCATTTTATCCCTCTGTCGCGTGAGAGCTTGCTGAAGCAACATATTGATAGGATCGTCTGCTCCGTTGTTTTTCTTTTCTTCCACCATTGAGGGTTTCTTGGGTGTGCGAGAGTGATTGTCTTTAAGAGAGACAAGATTGAGACCCAACTTTCTATAATTGGACCTCGTCGAGGACATGCACTGAAAAAACGATCAAGAGAAGACTACTCTAATACTACTGATCCAGATTATTTTCGACATGAAATGCGAGCAGAGATATAATAAATAAATGCACAGAGATATCACATATATTCAATAAGATAACATAAATGTATCGAAGATGCAACCATAAACACCTATATACAGTAATACACGATTTCTATTAATGAAAGAAATGTACAGAGACTGTAAAAATACAGGGTGAACGACTCGCTAGAATGGTGGTAGCTTATCTCTGAGAAGAGATGTGACGGCTACTCGCATTCGCCAAAAGATGATTACAATGAGGATCTGAAGGCCTTTTTACAATAAACAGGAATGCCAAAAACCATAGACATCCAAAAACCTAACCCTAGGAGATGAAGTGCCAAAAGTCATGTGGGCCTCGTTTGGGTAAGTGAGTACATCAACTTCTCGGGGTCGTAACGTATGCATACGATCTTCGTTTTAGGCGTGTGATAGCTCGTTGGGAAGGTATTTTCGAGGAGATTCATTTTGGGGGCTCAATCATTTCTTTGTTTATAATTGAGAACCCCAATATTGAAAAACCTTCATTTAGGCCCTCAAAATGGCCCCAGAAGTTAAAACCTGCTAAAAATAGTAAATTGCCAAAATTGCCAGAAAACTATTTTGAGCCAGTCGAAAAAGGTGGGTGGCCATCGATATCCACCTGGATCACAATGACACATACCACTCCACCAATCACACTGGTCGATGTCAAACACCATGCTTGATGACACTGGTCTATGCTCCACGACACGATAATGGTTTTCTCCTTCTCCTTGTCCTTCCTAGAATAAATACCTTCTTCTCATATCAATGGCCATTCATTTCTAGTTCCATAACTAGAACTCTCCTCAGCATCATGTTTATAGTTAGGGTTCAGTCAATGGTTTGTTCCGATCCCAGCAACAAGAAAAGACTGCGTAAATCCTAGCAACATGAAGAGCAATTTCGTTCCTCCCACCACCTCCCTACAACCTTGGACCTGTGATTGATGAATCCCAATCGATGGGAAAAATAATTGACACATTGCGAAGATCAATCATAGTCAAACACATTAGAATGGAATCTACTCATCTCTTTTCTTTCTGCAAGCTGTCGGTCTAGATTTCCAGTGTCCATTTCCTCTGATCCCCTGATCCCTGCAAAATCCTCTCAGTTGATCCTCACAAAGTCATGTACATGCAAGAAGGAGGTTAGCCAAGACAAAGAATTCCAACAACACACAAACGAAAACACACCAGAAGAAAAAAGACTCAAAGATAAGTTCCACAATGCTTGCATCCGATTGAAATTGAAATTGTTGATGAATTCTTTATTTCAGAATTGACTATTTGTTAATTTCATTTACTAATATGACTACATCTTGAATATTTAGTTGCATATAAAAATACAGAAATATACAGCTCCTACCTCCAGGCTGCCCGGTATGTCTAGGCCCCGGTGTGAGAGAACTGGCCAGATGTTAACTGAATTGGCCAAGAGATCTTTCTGAACTATCTGTGTGATGAGCTAGCTGAACTAGGTGGATGGTAGGAGCACCTCCTTCAATTCTATTTTGCAACCAAACGGGATCAGATAGAGTTCGAGTACTTGCAATTTATTTACCTTCTTGTACATCTAACACTCACATAAACACTCACATACAGAGCTCGCTCTCCTTGTATCGTGTAAAACCTACAAGGCACCTGGAGTAATATATGTCAACCATAGTGACACATTGCATTAATCGCAGTCATGAAATATAAGAATTGTTCTTTCCTTCGACATTGAATTGTGCACACATTCACAACCACCAACTCAAATGCCATTGTCTCGTGATATATTATTCACTTTATGATCCTAATTTTCATCATGTAAAATTACACGTTTGGATTCATCCAATTAAAAAAAATCTATACGAAAATAATAATAAATGCAAATTCTTTTAAAATAACATTAAAATAATATTTTATTTAATTTGAAACTATGCTCATTTCCAAACTATCCTAGTTAGTAATTGAAATCTAAAACTAAATTACAATAACTTTAAAAGAAAACAAAAACAAACATTCAACAAAATAATAGATCTCATCTCTTTACCTTTCAGATTAAATTCCACCTTATAAAGAAATTGACAAGGCGGAATGGATACAAGATAACAGTTACATATTAAACTAAGTACTCTCATGTGATTGCTATAATCTATTATTGTTTTTGCTGGATCGTAGGCTCAAAGATGCTAGGCCAGAATTCTCTGTAGATCCACAAATCTAACCCGGTGTCTGCCTTCTTGAAGTAGTCTATCTCCGAGGGCAGGAAGAAGACCAGTTGACCATCTCTCAGAATATAGAAAACAAAAATTTCACTAAATAGATAACAACCAACTGAGGCCTCCCAAGAACCCAATGAGATCAACTTTACTCATCTCTGTTATCGTTTGGACCCTGTTTTATTAGCCCTCCCATAACTACCTCGTTTGGAGTGTCCTTAATTTATTATAACTTGGTTGATGGACGTACTAGTACATGCAGCTAGTGGAACAACATGCCCTTTCTGCCTTCTTGGCAGGGACTTGTTGCTCTGCAACTGGTTCTTATTTCATTTTCTGAAAGCTACCGAAAAACAATGCAATAATGTTTCATGAATTCCTTTACAAGAAATGTGGCCAAATAAGAGGTGAAAACATTTTATTGTTCAATGGAATGAATTTAATTTTGTTCAAAGTTAAAAGTTTAGCATATTGTAAAGTCATAAAAACAATGTGATGTAATTTACACGAAGTCTTATCAATGGGTGAATAACAACATTAATGCATAGACAATCCATATGCAAAATCTTAGAAAAAGGACCTTCACAATAATTAGCATGCATTAATTATGGGAGAGTGCTCGCTAAGTTTCAAAGGCACTACATAAATAAATTGTATATACTTCTTTTCCATTGTACAAGTGAATAAACTAAATCCACATGAGATAAATCACTAAGTTTCGAAGATAGTGATGACTAAATTGTATTTCATTTTGTTGAGAAGGCCAATCGAAATTGAAATGGTCATCTTCTAGTTTACATAAGGGTCAAACTTCATACCCTAAAAATTTATATATATATATAACAAACTACGTGTTAATTAGAAGAGCAAGCCACATAATTTCATGAATGATATCTTCTAGGTTCGAAATAACATGCTCAATATGTGAGTTGCAACAAATGGGATTACAAGTCTTACATGTTAAATGAATAATCAACATAATTTAACTTTATTTAATTTATATGCTATATATTTTTTAAAGGTTAAATTTGTTTCAAAAAACTAAAGGATTGTGCTATAATAAATGACATAATGAATGCAAATGTAGAAACAACAAATCCTACCCGAAAATAATAAAACGATAATAATGCCAAGATTAAGTTCATCAAAATGGAGAATATTAAATATATTTACCAAGAAGAAAGTCTCATAAAAAAAACCAATGTTAATTTTTTTTCAAAAAACTAAAAGATTGTCATACAATAAATGACATAATGAATCCAAATGGAACCCCGTGTAGAAACAACAAAAGATAATATAATGATAATAATGTCAAAATTAAGTTCATCAAAATGGAGAATATTAAATAGATTTATTAAGAAGAAAGTCTCATAAGAAAAGCATAATCAAGTTGTATTGGAGAAACACTTTTAACATTCAAAACAATAAAAAGTATGTGATGAGTGTACGGCCAAAGGGAATATCCCTGAGCATAATCAAGTTGTATTGGAGAAACACTTTTAACATTCAAAACAATAAAAAATATGTGATGAGTGTATGGCCAAAGGGAATATCCCTGGATTTGTGACACCTCACAAAATTACCACTTGAGTTAAGATGTTCGTAAGAGGGCCTGTTCATACTTCTATTGTGACAAGGTTGGAAGAAATAAGTAATCTGTGTAGTGTGTAGCATATGAATTTTTGCTTTTGACTTGCAAACACCTATCCACATAGGAGGCCATAGTGTGACCCTTTTATATATGTGGTGTTCATGCATGACCTTCTTAATGTCTCTCTAGATTGTTTGATTGTAGTGAACCAACTTATTTGAGTTTGCCTACCTTATCTTATATAAATGAATGTTGAACACACACTTATACTTTGGGGGGTGAATTAGTATGAGACAATTTTTGACTTTTTCAAACATTCATCAACCATATGATAACAATAACATATAATATCTATTAATTGCACAACATGAAACACAAGATTTACATGGAAACCTTTTCGGGAGAAAACCATACAAGTTCTCTTTATAATTCTTTGTAGGCACCAACCTAGTGTTACAAATATTTGTAGGAACAAATTTAATAGAGACAACAATCCCCACTGGTACAAACCCTAGTAGGAACCAACCTACTCTTATAGATATTCATAGACACCAATCTACTGGAGACACCAATCCCCACTGCTAAGAACAAACATAGAAAGCGTAACCAATCTTTTTGTTTGAGCGGCACCAACCTTCAGGTTATAATTTATTCTTTAGTACATATAACTTGTTCAAAAGACGATAAAATTCACATTACCTTCATTGAGTCTACTCGCTACTTCTACTTTTATTAGGTCTCACCAAAATTCGATTTTACAAATGAAATTTATGGTAACATTCCCAAGGGTTCTGGTCTTTTTCCTCTTCCCAAGAATGAACTTGTACAACATATCACGTATCCAATTTTTCAAATCTAATTCTGAAATTTTTTCCTCAGGTAATTTCATTTGTCTCCTCAAATCCTTGAAAAGTTCATAGTCTGAAAAGTACCAGAAAATCATTTAAAGAGAGAATGTCAAGATGACCTATTTGAAATTGATTTCAGGACCTTTTTGAAACCCTACATTCCATAGGGTATATCTCAGATGCTATAGAAAACCAAAGTATGAAATGTTTACCTAAGGTACTTCTATATGTCTCCTCAAATCCCTGAAAATTTCACAGTCTGAAAAGATCCAAAAATAAGTTATAGAGAAAATTTCAAACTAACATGTTTGAAACCAATTTTAGGACTATTCAAACAACCATAACTTTCACAAGGCATATATACGAAAGTATAGAAAACCAACATCTGAAATTTTAATAGAAAATCAACATCTAAAATTTTAACCACATGTACCTAGAGATCTATCTGTTGGCTCCTCAAATTTTCAAGGTTTGAAATGTACCAAAAAATAAGTGATGGAGAAAATGCCAAATTGGCTTGTTTGAAACTGATTTTAGGAGCAATGAGGAACCCTAAATTCTATAGGGAATATCTCAAAAAGTATAGCGAGCAAATGTATGAAATGTTGACCATATCTATCCAATGATCTCTCCTATGTCTCCTCAAAATTTCATGGTATAGAATGTCCGAAAAAATAGGTTATATTGAAAATGAAAAACTGACCTATTTCAAACAGATTTCAGGAGTATTCAGGAACCTGACTTCCATAGGGAATATCTTAGAAAGAATAATGAATAAATGTTTAAACATTTTACCATATGTATCTAGAGATATCGCCTCCATCTCCTCAAAATTTCACGGTCTGAAACATCTTAGAAAAAAGTTATCACACAATTCCAAGTTGACTTGAAACTGATTTTGGAACGCCCCCATTTTGGAATGATATTCAATCTTTTCTCATCCACTTCTTCAAATGTTATTACATTTTTCACATACATGCTTTCTCTCAATACTTTCTCTTTTTATACTTTATCATAACCCTTCATGAAGGGATATGTTAATTAAAAAGGACATGGAACCCATTAATAAAATATTTATTTCTCCCTTTTTTATTTCACTTCTCCAAATACCATGGGAAAATACCACGGGCTTCGAAACTCATGAGTTTGAAGCCACCATTTCACTTTTTAATTTTTCACATGCACCCCATTTTTCAATATACTTGTAAACCTATATATAAATCAATCTTGGAAATGTTGTGTGTATTTGTAAATCCATAATATGATATTAATGACAAGAATAATCCTTTGACATCAATGCCAATAATTACAACATTCTCCCCATTTGTCAGTGATGTAAATCCTACAATGAAACACGTAGTCCACCTGGCATATAAATAATTCCCCCCTTGTATGTAGCTCTCACCCTTTTACATCAATGGAAAAGGGATTTTCCCCTTGACTTGTGCATCTCCTTAAGCACTTAGTGACTAGATGATATGGAAATTACTCCTAATTTCATGTACCTTAATTTGTTCTGAATGCAAAAGTTAGTCAAACACAATAAAGAAACACTCCTAAATAAGTGTGAGCATTTTCACCAACAATGAAATATAATTAGTCTATGTCAATCCACATAGTCTCTGTATCGAACATATGCTATAGTACATCTCCAATGATATTCGAACATGGCTTGGTCGATATTAGTAAATCCAACTCGATTCAACAAGAAACAGTCAATTCAACAAGACTACATCAGTTGGGTTTAGATATCAACAACTTCAAGTATTCCCCTCACTAAGTGATCAATAAGTAGTAGTAATAGTTCTCAGTTGACGAATACTCAATCAAAAATCCATTTGATTGTCATGTTTGGTCGATCCTTGGTCGACCACTTCCAAGGAAATCATAGTTAAGTAAGAGGAAAGATGCAAAATTGTACAATTGATAATGCACAATGATATGAAGTCATTAAACATATGGTCAAATGATTGCACAACCATCCATCAATACAACAACAATTATCCAGGTAGTCGACATTGGTCATAATATTTTTCTTTCACGTCTATTCTGCAAGGATCTAAAAGAATGATTGCCATTCCTTCGATTATTATTATGAGGATGATGATATGGAACATATTTTTTGTTTGATGATCAGAGGATGTAGGCTCAGGGTCAAGCTCACTTACAAGAGTAGAACAACCTGGCATATCAGTAATAATGTTATCTATAATAACATGCTCAAACTCCACATGGGAGGAACATTCAACTCATAAATCTATTCAACACAATCAACAATATGTTTCTCTTATGGAAAACCAATTTGAACTCGAGTCGCAAAAAAAATAAATCCCTAGTTATATCAAGGTTGGCTGTAAGTAGGGAGGTAATAGTAGCATCATATCCAAGATCTTTTCTTTGTGAATTCATATAAGGGTTAATAAGAGAAACAATACCCTATCCATTCTTTCCAAGTCCTCCTCCGGTATAGCCTATATTGCTTAGTAGTCGGGACCCAATACCTATAGTTTTTTTTTCAAAGTGATTTGTGTGAGACCACCTTGGTGGAAAAGGCATTTTGAATATTTCATTTTTTATTTGGAAGGATGTCAATTGTTTGTGAAACATCATTTTCTCTCTTCCTATATATTTTGAGTATATCAACATAGATTTTAGATTTTCCTTCATTTACTTTCTTCGGTGACTCTGTAGCTTTTGAATCTTCTTTGGTGGTCATCTGACACTTATCATAGATAATAAAAGTTTTAAAGAGTGGTGGCCTCTAGAATTTTATGATATCACATAATATTTCAGTTTTATTTCCAAACTTCAAGCTTCTATTCAACTCAGCAATTGACTTCTCAAATCCCATTCTTAAGGAAACAATTTCAACCTCCATCTTCTCACAATTTTCTTCCATTTACATTAGTTGTATTCTCATCACTTATTTCTTCCTTCTTGTCTCTTCTAATTAAACCGTTATGTTCATGATAGTATTTTTTGTTTATTCAAGGCCTTGTGACATTTTGTCTTTCAAATCACAATCCTCTTCTTTATATTTATGGTGCTTCTCCTATTGTTTCAAAATCATTTTCCTAAGATTATTTATTTCACTTAAGGAACACGTGATTTCTTCTTCAAGATCTACTTCCCCATGTGTTTCATCATTTTCCTCTTCTTTTGAGTGTTGGGAGAGGGATAGAATGCATAGGAAAATGGATCTGAGAGACAACGGTGGTGTCAAAAGACACCATAGCACTAAAGAGCAAGGCTCTCAAGGAGTGAAATAATATCTCTTGATATGATTTGACAATATGATATGATCAATAATATAATAATATACCGATCATAATGATTGTCTATAAATAGGTTTGGTCATGGAACAAACTCAACAAACTCAGGTGATGGTGGTTTCACCTATCCATAAAACACGGATCGAGAATCCATAAGTGGACATGGTCAAACGAGGGTTTATTCGGAAATACACCCAAAGACATAGTAAACTCAAACATTTGAAAAACATTTGAAAAGGTGAGGTTACAAGGGAACTACATGTTCCAACACCCCCCCCGTCAACTCAACTTCGAGGAAAACAAATACCGCAATATCCTCCCCTGAATTTTTTCTCACTACAAAAGTTGATCACAATATGGTACAACAACACTCTTGAGGAAGTTTGATCACCATAAAAATGGATCAAATCCAAGCAGAAGTTATTCATTGCAAACTGGTTGCAAAATATGCTATCAAAACGCTTTCCCAGTCGGCCAATCGACTAGACCATAAGAAAACACCATACAGTGGATGAGTCGACTAGACAAGAAAGCACCAATCAATCTCTGTCAATCCAATGGTCTCTGTAATAGGTACAATACGAAAAAAATATAGTTCTAAAAATAATAGTTGAACATGGTTCGATTAGTCTCAACAATCCAAGTCGAGTCAACAATAAGCAGTCAAATAGACACACATGTCATTAGTTGGGTTTACACATTAGAAAATTCAATTTCTCCCCGCCTTAAAAACAATTGAGGGGTCAAACGATCAACACAAAATCTTCATCAACACACCAGTCGACAGAAAATAACAAGTCAAAATGAAGTCGACAAATACATAATCGAAAAACCTTCAATTGTCTGTCAATTCGGTTCAAAGCCCAGTCGACCCATATCCTAGTCGAAATCTAGTTGAGCATCAAGTCGGGTCAGACCCTGCGGACAAACACAAGAAAACATCAACAATGAAGAGAATCATTGTATATCCATACAACCGATGAAACATAATGGTAGGAACTCTTGAAACATTGGTTCAAATGTTCCCATGACAACTAATCAATCCAGCCATAGTCTATCATGGTAGTCGGTATGGGTCCATGGTTCTGTCTTTCATGTCTCTTTTGCAATATCTAAAAGCATGGTTTCCATGTCTACAATGGCGAGGATGACGATAAGTCCCATAGGGTTGTGGAATATGATCAAGATATACGGGTTCAGGGTCAGGTGTACTCTCAGGAGTAGAACAAGTTGGTATATCAACAACAATAGGTTGAGAGTCTGGCATGTTAGGAATAAACACTTCAACAATTTATTCAGTAGATTTCTCTGCCAACAAATCAATCTGAACTCCACCTGTAACAAAAAAAACTTCCATGTTTGCAGTAAGGGAAGGTGTAGGAAAGGAGGAAACAACATCATCATATCCAAGAACTATTATTGGTGGTATCATATCAGGAATAATATGAGCAGCAATACCCCATCCATTCTTCTCAAGTCCTCCTATGGTATATTCCATCTTACTGAGCAATCAAAATCCTATACATGTAATGTGTTTTTCAAAGCTAGGTGAAACAACACAATTATCAGTTTTAAAGCATAAATTGATAACAACTTTCTTACAAATATAAGTAGGGGGAGGAGAATAAATGTGCGAGATTGGCATCTCAACAACATCAAAAATATTCTCACAAACTATTGTCTCAATAGTCCGCAAACTATGAAGAGGCATCGTAATATTTCTTAAATGTCAGATACTCATCAAAAAGTTGATTGTTATCTTTCAGAAGCTGAGCAAATTCTCCACCAAGATCATCAATGGAGGCCTACAAGTGGGAAACCTCACGATTTAGTTGGGTATTTTCCTCTATCAATTGGATGATATTTGTGCTCATTGTTGTACGAGGAAGAGATTTCACTTCTTCTTCCAATTATTCAATAAGGTCACACTTTTTTTCAAATTCATAGAAAAGAGTATGAAAAAAGATAGCGACAATGTTCCCCATGGAATTAACCCTTCAGGAGTGTTCAATCACAACAATATGATGGAACACTTCTTCTACATATTTCAATTTTTTTTTTATTCCATCATTTTTTTGTCTTCAAGGAAGTATTTTCACAAGAGAAGACTTTCACCCCCTTCATAAGATCATCAAAAAGATCCATTTGTTGCCAAAATCATCAACTAGATCTTGGAAAATGGTCCCCATGGTCTGTTCCAGATCAACAATCTTCCTAGACTTTTCATCAAACCATTGTAAAAGTTTAGTTTGAAATAGGTAAACTGCATATTCTAGTTGGGTGTGGGCTATCCCCAAATCATTTCTTAGGCGTTGATTCTCATTCTGGAAAAAAATTACTTTTGCACGAAGTGTGAGATTCTTCCAAGGAAAGAGCCTTCTTTTCACAAATCTCCTGCAATTTTTGAAGTATGAGAGATTCATCTTCATCCAAGATGCCCATGTTGATATGGGGCAGAGAGAATGGTTTGATGTAAAAACCACACACGAAAAAGGAAAAGGTTAGTCGACTCACACCAAGTCGGTTCTATTCATGGCCATATAGGAAAGGTAGTCACCAATCCATAGCATGCATTGGTCGATGGAGAATTTAGTCCACAACAAAAAAAACCATGCAATAACTACGCATAAAAGAATTGTTCAATCGCACAAGTCGCACCACGCTTCCAGTCATTGAACGATGAGGAGCGATGGGAATCCAATAAGTTGGTACAAGTCCCATATCTAGTCCAATATCCTTCAATCGATGAAGGCTCTATGAAGTAAAACAATCGAGTGAAGCCGTGGTCTCGGGAATCTACCCACACACCACAAACAATGAATATTTGATTTTGTCGAAACTTCCACTAGTCGAGGGTCTTGAAAAATGATAAATTGTGGAGCAAAGAGAAATGCAGAGAGAAAAGAATAGTATATTGAAATGTATTAAGAAGTACAGAACATAACTGAAGAGCATTATTACAATGTAAGACGGTTGAGCTATATATGCTCAAGCAAGACAAAAATAGAAAGTACAACTGTCCAGTACAACTGGCAGTGTACGGTCATACTGTTGAG
>SNQJ01S0089094.1:50309-69286 GCA_010110895.2 Picea sitchensis | reverse complement strand
ATCAATAGATTATTAATTAATACATTGCTAAAGTATTAATACTTTAAAACATTAATAAAATATTAATACACTAATAAAGTAATACATTAATAATAAATTAATAAAGTACTAATACATTGATCTTAATGTGTTTAGTAATACATTATTAAAGTATCAATACATTAATAATACATATAACATTAATGTAATGTATAAATTAAAGTATAATGTAACATATTAAGTACTCACCCCTAGGTATGATTGGTTGGTTCTTGGAGCGATTGTTGAAACCTATATCTTCGGCCTCAATCCTTTCCTCTAATCCCTTATATTGTGGCCACTACTGGAGGTGGCACCACCCCATCCTATAGGAATGAGGTGGCTGGTAGCATCTGCAGACCTTCCCTCCTAAACTCATAACCATCGAAGTCGGGATCTGACCCAACTCTATCATAGATGAAGGCCATGCCAGATTTCCAGAGCCCAATGGAAGAGGAACATTAGACACTCCTTCACCCATTTCCCTAGTGGGTAATCAATGGGATCATAACCCAAAGAGATCTACCTATATTACCCAAACAAAGTAAATCCTGCATTATGAGATCCAACTCCCAACCATGGCGCAACACATCAAATATATGAAAGATCATGCCCCGATCTCTAGATTTATGGGATTATGGCCCTCAGAAAAGGCCCTCCTCTGGTGGATTAAGACTGATGGAAGCCCAAAGGAAATTTTGATCTGAAGTTGGGTTCAAAAGGCTTCTTTACAACCATCTTTTATATGACCGAAGACCAAGCAACAATATTTCATTGTGGCTTGTATTTCTTTAATTCAACGGGACTTTACATTTGAATCTGGAAAGAGCAATTTAGTCCTGAGAAAGAGGATTTTATGGAAGTGTCATTTTGGATATGTTTGTACTCCCTCTTGCAAGAATATTGGCACCCAGAGATCCTAGAGGGCTTAGGAAACACATTGGGATCCTTTGTTAGAATGATATATGCTACCCATCAAGGAAGGTACACTTCATATACTAGGATTTTTGTTTATCTTGATGTTTCAAAGGCCTTACCAGCCTCAATCAGCCTCATGTTTAGGGATAATGAGTGGATCCAAACGATTGACTATGAACACATACCTTTTTTCCGCCACAAGTGTCATGCACATGGTCATCTATTTAGGGACTTCCGCCTAAATAAACAGGTGGACCAACCTATATCCCAACAAGAAAAAGATGTTGAAGGATTTGAAAAGGTTTCAACGAAGAGAAATGTCCTTTGAAAATAAACTCCTCATCCTAATGTTAAGGGCCCTATAATCAATAATATCTTTGATAAACTAGCAACATTTAAGGAACAACAAAGTGAAATGAAAACGGTGATGCAACAAATTCAAACAGAACAATCCTAGATTCAACCTAAATATCTCGAACCCAAAGGCCAAGGAATCCTAGTTCCATATCTACATCAAGAAAGAAACCTAATCAAATACCAATATGAGGAAATGAATAATTTAGAGGAAATAAAAACAGATCAATAAGATTATAAGGAAATGGAACTAGAAGTATTGGACCTCCAAATCATAGTCATAGCCTATGCAAGGAAATAATCCCACTCAATCCCAGAAAACCAAATCCAACTTCTAAAATCAACTCTCCTTAAATCAAAGAACAAGGACAAATCATGAGCCAATCAGAAAGGTAAGAATTATTCTACTGCTTCTTCTCTTGGCATAACGTTTTTTCAGCAAATGAAACAACCAAAGTAACCAAAGAGGGTAAAAAAAGAGGAAGACCTTCTAATAAACAATTACTACAAAAACTAGGTGAACTCCTAGTTAATTCGAGAAGTATAAAGAGCATAGCGGAAAATTTCTTGTCCCAACCTCCCCATTCTCAATGAAAGTAATCACTTGGAATATTAGAGGCCTTAACAACCCAAGAAAACACAAACCCTTAAAAACATTGATTTTCGAAGAAAAACCATCTATAATAATGCTACAAGAAACCAATCGTCCATCGGAAATACTTGAAAAGATAGCCTCAAAATGTTGGTGAGGATTGCATTCAATGGATATTGATGCAATTGGAGCCTCAAGTGGCTTTGAAATCCTTTTGCACCCTTTTTTTATCCTCCTTAATAAGTTATTTTCCATCTGCCACTCCCTTTCAATAGTTTTCCAACTAGTGCGATTAGCTCAGGTAGTCACGATATCCAATGTTTACGTCCCCGAACCCCTTCATGATAAACTAGCCTTTCTGAATTCCTACATAACCCTCATCTTCTAACTTCCCTTAACCCATGGATCGTAAGGGGAGATTACAATATAATTTATTCGCTCTTAGAAAAATAAAGGGGGGATTAACTTCCTGGACTAAGATTCAGAGAGGTTTAAGGAAACTCTCCAATATCTAAGGTTGGTTTATTGGGAAACCAATAATGGTGTGTTTACATGGAATAACCAAAGGAGAGGTCCCCAACAAATAGCCTCTCATTTCGACTGTTTCTTGGTTTTGGAATCCCTTTTCTGCATTAATTATGCCTTAGATACCTTTGTCTTTCCTTTTCAAGGATCATATCACTGGTCGGTTATCATAACCAGAGACATCCAAGCTAGTCCAAAGAACCATCCCTTATGTTTTGAGCCTTTCTAGTTAAAAAACCACTGCTTCCAGGAAAATTTTGAAAGATGGTGAAAATCAACAACAATCCAATTAGGCTCTCCAATGTACCACCTACAACAACACATGAAAAATTTAAAACAACAAATTAAGAAATGGAACAAGGAAGAATTTGGTAACATATTTTCTACAAGAACTAACGTGACAGAGAAAATGAAACAAGTTCAACAAGAGATGATAACCAAAGGGCGCACATAAGATATTATAAAGGAGGAGATGAAATTAAAAGCCCAAATCTCTATCTGGGAGCACTAGGAGGAAACATTATGGTGCCAAAAATAGAGAGTCTAATGGATAAAAGAATGGGAGAAGAACATGAAGTTCTTCCATGACTCAGTTTTGCAACATCGAAACTCCAATCTAATTACATCAATTAGAGATTCCAAAGGGAACAAACTCAAAAATCATAGAAACATGGAAATAGAGCTAGTTCATTACTATAGTGACCTGATGAAATGACCTCAAGAGAACAAGAGATCATCAATTAACAGGATGATCCGGATTATTTTCGGCACAAAATGAGAGTGAAGATATAATAAAGAAATGCACAGAGATATTGCAGATATCCAATAATATAACATAAATGTATCAAATATGCAACCATAAACACAGATATACAGTAATACAGAATTTCTATTAATGAAATAAATGTACAGAGACTGTAAAAATACAGAGTGAAAGACTCACTAGAATGGTGGCAACATATCTCTGAGAAGAGATGTGATGGTTGCATTCATTTGCAAGAACATGGTTACAATGAAGCTCTGAAGGAATTTTTACAATAAACAGGAATGCCAAAATTCCTATACATCCAAAAACCTAACCCTAGGAGATGAAGCACCAAAAGTCGTGTGGGCCCCATTTGGGTAAGTTAGTACATTAACTTCCCAGGGTCGTAACTTTTGCATACGATCTCCATTTTAGGCGTGTGATATCCTGTTGGAAAGGTATCGTTGAAGAGATTCATTTTTGGGCCTCAATTATTCCATAGGATATCATTGATAATATCGACCCCAAAAAAACCTTCATTTAGGCCCTCAAAATGGCCCCACAAGTTAAAAACTGCTAAAAATAGTAAATTGCCAAAATTGTCAGAAAACTGTTTTGAGCCAGTCGAAAAAGGTGGGTGGCCACCGATATCCAATTGGATTATAGGAGATCATCAATTAACATGATTTTTAAACACATTCCTAAGCTGGTCACCAAGGAGAAAAATGCAGCCCTAACGAGAGAAATCTCACTCGTGGAGGTCAAACAGGCAGTCATGGATATGCCCAAAGGTTAATATCGAGGCCCAGATGGTTTTACAACTGATTTTTTTCATGCTTGTTGGTTTGTAATTAAATAATATGTTTGGGAAGCAGTGGAAGATTCAAGGAAATTCCTTAAATTCCTCCCTTCCTTAAATTATACCTTCCTAAACATGATCCTTAAAGAGCATAAGGTGGAGGATCCTAGCAAGTTTAGACCTATATCCCTATTTAATGTAATCTACAAAATCATTTCCAAAGTGATAGCCAACCGTCTCAAGCCCCTTCTCCCTCTTTTAATTTCCTAGGAACAATATGTCTTTGTGGAAGGTAGGAAAATTACTGATAGTATAATTTTGGCCCAAGAACATATACACTCCTTAAAATCCTCCTACAAGCCCGATTTACTTATAAAATTGGATCTAGCCAAAGCCTATGACATCCTTAGATGGGATTAAATTTCAAGTATCCTTCAGTATTTTGGGTTCTCCCCTCCTTGGATCAAGTGGATTATGTCCTTAATTTCTATATCCTTTTTATCCATCCTTCTAAATGTCTCCCCTTCATCAACTTTCATCCCTTCCCAGGGACTCCACCAAGGCGACCCCCTCTCTCCATTCCATTTTATCATCATGGAAATTGTTTTGGGAAGATCTATTACAACAACAATGACTCAAGGGAAGTGGAAATGCCTCAATATTCATGGGGGTGTAGAATCAACAACCCACCAGCAATTTGTGGACGATACAATGCTAATGGAAACACCTACTATAAGAGAGATCCTTCAAATAAAAAAAGTGTTAAAGGAGTTTCCAGAAGCTTCAAGAATGTAAGTAAAACACATAAATTCACATATTTTTTTCTTCAATATGCCTCAAACAGTGCAAAACCACCTTGCCGAGACCCTAGGTTTCTCTTGTAGCAGTCTTCCAACGAAATGTCTAGGGGTCCCTTTGGTAAACAATTCCCTCAAAAAAGATACTTGGGAAGACCTTGTAGCCAACCTCAATAAAAAATTGTACAAATGGGAATTTAGATCCCTGAATATGGTGGGTAGATTGATCCTTGTGAAATTAGTGCTCCAAACCATTCCCATTTACTACTTCTCCACCCTAGTGGACCTAAATTTCATTTTGAAAGGGATAAGGAACATCCAAAGATACGTTCTTTGGAGAGGATCAAAGGAAAGAAAAAAATGGGCTCTTGTTTCCTAGAACTTGATTTTCAGGCCGAAGTGGGTAGGAGGTCTGGGTCTTCAAGATCCTGAAGTCCTGGGTAAAGTCCTAGGCACAAAATTATGGTGGCGCTAGCTAAACAACAATAAAAATTAATGGGAACGTATATGGAAGGAAAAATATGATAAGGAAGAATAGTAAGAAATCCTTATTAGAATGAAAACAACCCTGTCGAGTTCTCCCATATGGAATATGGCTTGGCAAAATCAAAATCTTATCCATCAAAACAAATTTTGGGAACTATAGAATGAGATGGAGGCTCTATTCTGAGATGACGCTTGGGAACAGAGAGTGAAATGGGATGAACATGAACAACTCATCATAATAAAGGATGCAATGGTAAGCCAAGGAAAAAATAGAGTGGGACGTTATTGGACCCAAGAAGAGGATCACCAAAAATGGTGTAAATGAATTCCTAAAGAAGAATGGATGGGTATCCTAGTCCAAGAGGAGGAGGATGGATTTTGGAATGATTTAAATGCCATGAAAATTCCAATTAATACGAAGATTGATAAAATTCATTGGAGCTGGACAACAAAGGGATTATTCTCAGTCAAAGAGGCCTATTTGCTAGCAGCCAACTACCAAAACCTCCCCAAGACGAAACTTTGGAAGCACATTTGGAAGAAAAACCTATGGCCAAAAGTCTCTATTTTTTTGTGATTGCTAACCCAAACAAGACGCTCACTTGGGAAAACCTTTGAAAACGAGGTTTCATAGGCCCCTCACGTTGCATGTTATGTCACTCTCAAGAAGATACAAATGAGAATATGTTTAACTCTTTCTCTTTTTTGGTTTACCTTTGGGACCATAGCAAGGCCCTCTTTAAGAAAATGGGTCGCAATAGAAGCTTGATTATTTCTACCTTCAAAGAATGACCTAACTCCATCACTCAGAATCCCATCGGAAACTACCTTTGGCAGTGTCTCCCAAGGTTCTTGGCTTAGGAAAATTGGAAAGAATATAAAAAATGTATCTTTTGAAATGAGGCGTAACCCCCGTAAGTGATTTGGGAGACAATAATCAATTTTTTGCAGTAAAAAATAGTCATCCAACCCTGGAAAGAAGAGGAGTGGAAAATAAACCAATATGAAAGAAATATCTTGAGAGCATTAGCAATTTCAAATACCTTAAATCTAGGTGGCAAGATCTTGAAAGCTCTAAAGGTCTCTACCCCCTCAAGGTGGTTTCCCCCTCCCTAAGGATAGATCAAACTTAAATTTTATGGGGCTTCTAAAGGAAACCCAAGTCATGTAGCTCTGAGAGGATTTTTTCGTAACAATGAATGCATGATCCTAAAAACCTACACAGGAAAACTAGGATACACCAACAACAATGTCGTGAAGATCTTAGTTCTGGAAGAATGGATAAGGATATCGAATCAAAATGTATATAAAAAAGTCATAGTTGAGGGAGATTCCATCCTAATCATAGACATGATAAAGAAAATACATTGGGGAATGCCTCTCTCAAAACTAGTATTTAGCTGGCATCTAGAAGCCTGTTTGGAGAGAGTAATGCACTTAATGAAAACAATCCCCATCATCATCCTGCTATAGTGGGAAAACCCCCCTACAGACTACAGTAGGGCTCTAAAGTGCAGGTAGAGCTAACCGTTTAAAGTCTCCTACTTTTAACAACTATCCCGACAGTACCCCACATTCATGCATAATGTACAAAGTATAGGGATCTAGTAGTCTTACCTTAAAATCCGCATCCGATGTCGATCCCTTTGCGTTCAATCACTTCTCGACTACAAGTATCCTCCCAAGGATGACCTGCATTCACCAAAATACAAACAAGAAACTAAAAACATGCATTCTATATATGAATTAGTGGGTTAGATGTCATAACAAAATGTAATCAAACATAAATATTGAACACATCATATGGCGGGATGGAAAAAGTACTTCTTTATATTAATCTCGGAAAGTCACTTACAAAATCAGATCAACGACTGGTCCTTGAACCCAGTCCTGGGCTCCTCTTCACCAAAATCCAAATGCTTCCACGTATCCTTCTTCTCTCACACTTCTCTCTAGAGAATGGGCATAGACTTCTAGCTCAAAACTCACAATGTAGCTGCAAATTCTTGGGGCAAGGGGGGAAAACGAAATGGGCAGAGTTTCACTATTTCTATATTTCTCCCTGGAATGAGACCCCAACACCTCTTTTCATATGAAAAAAATATGTTTATTCGGTTGGGTGACGGGCTACAGGCGATCAATTGGTTGGGAAACTACCCAATAGCCCGTAAGCTCAACGAATCCCTTACAACTTTTTTTTTGTTTGCAACTTTCTGGGCATACATGGGCTGTAATGGTGCAACTAGCATACACACGTGGGTAGTAGTGGTGCATCTAGCATACATATGTGGGCATTAGTGGTGCTGGGCACATACATATTCAAAAATAGTGTTTTTAAGAAGAGTTGTTTAGTGTTGGCTTGGCAAAAATAGTAAGTAAGATGGCCTGATGTCAGGTATGCATGTATGGTGAAATTTAGGGTTATAATAGATGCCCCCTAATGTGTGAGGTCAGAAAAGCATATGATGGCTGAAATACATTACAAATCTTCACCAACGTATGAAGCAAGTGAGTCCAGGACCAGAGTTCTGGAGGTGCCATCTGCAAAATAACAATTGTCTCACCGAGGCGGGCATACCCATGCTCAAAATGAAATAAATCATGGTTTCCAATCAAATACACTGTAGATCCATGTCATATAACTATATAAAGTGTATCCTCGAGAAATACACAATAGATCTACATCTCAAAATCAAAGAGATACATGTATAATATCCATCTTCAAGGAGCCCACAATGCTTGATGGTTGGAGATGAGGCCTTCAGAGCTCAAGAAACAACTTCAAGATATTCATAACTCGGGTAGGAGTGTAATATGTGTGTATGACTTCACTACTTAGAGGTCTTCGATGGCTCGTCGGGGAACAAACAATAAGATCTCAGTGATTAGGCAGAGAACTTCATTGATTTCGAACAAGGACTTGATTGGACTTTGGGAATGGTCGGGCATGAGGTCAAGAGACAAATTGCAGAAAGGCCAACTCAATTTGGGTAAAACTTCCCTTGGACAATAGCATGACTGATGATCAGACTCAGGAAGCATGACATTGACATAATTTCATGATGCAGGAGGCAACGCAAACTCTCCATGTGTTTGGAAGGATAACCAAATGGAGGAGGACACAAATCTATGTTACAAGAACAACTTCCTAAGGTCATATTAAATCCCAAAGATTGACTAACAAATAGAAGGATGTGCTTTGTCCAAGGGTGACTCATTATGCTGCCATAAAAAGAAAATACTTTTCCCATCCTCTTTTTGGGGTATATTTGATTGTTTTGTCTTTTTCAATATTTTGAAGAGCTTGAAAAGGAATAAAAGAATGCTACATCACAAAGGAGGAACGAGTGTCACAAGAATAATAGTTCCAAGCACAAGGAACACACTAATTCTCATAGCAAGGAGACATGTGTAGGAAAATGACACTCGAGAAAATTCCTCCATGGGTCAAGGTGTTAGATCGCAGAGGCAAAGTGCTACAAGGCTTGCGTATAAGGCATGCTTGAAAGGTTCAGCTGAGAGAAACATGGAGCTGGCATTAGGCCAAAGACACAAAGATGAAATTGTGATTAGCAAGACACTATGAAACCCCCTTCAATGTATTTTTTATGAGCCCAGAGAAGGTAAGCTCAATGGTTTTTCAATTTTAGAGAGTCTAAAAAACCATAAAAGAAGACTCCGCTAGGGTACCTTTTTTGAAGATAGTCTAGTCCGCTCAAAAAAAGGGTAAAATAGCATCGAAAATATATCTACTCAAAACCATTTTAACGAGTGTGACAAAGTCAAGATCACTCAACAATCTTTTCAATTTTAAGGAGTCTGAAAAGAGCTTAACTATGGACTCGTTGTCTTTTTCTAGATTTAGTCTCCTTAGCCCGAAAAAGTAAAATTTACTTAGGAGAAATCTCTGAGTGAGATGAATATCCTGAGGTGTACCTTTTTCCTCCTTAATCTACAGGCCAAAAAAAGGGTTAAACTCATGCCAGTAGATGTTTTTCTGAACCAATTAACGAGTGTGAAAGAACAAGGTCACTCGACGATCTTTTCACTTTTGAGTCTGAAAAGAGCTTAACTATGGACTCTGTAAAGGATGTCCTTCTAGACCAGTTTAACAAGTGTGAAGAAACAAGCTCACTCAACAATCTTTTCAATTCTAGGGAGTCTAAAAACAGCTTAACTATGGACTCCATGGGGGTTCCTTTTTCGTAAATTTAGTCCCTCAGGCCCGAAAAATGGTTAAAATTATACCTGAGAATACTCTTCTAGCGAACCGAAGCTCCTAGAGTACACCATTGTTCTTACAATTGACCATCCAGACCGAAAAAGGGGTAAACTACAGCTGGACAGATGTGCCTTTAAATTTGAGTTTGACGAGCATGAAGGGAAACAAGATCTCTCGACAATCTTTTCATGTTTAGAGGGTCTGAAAAGGGCTTAAAAGAAGATCCATTTTTTGGGAGTCCTGAGGGTGAGGCCAAGAGTGATGACATATTAGACATGGGAAGGCTCAAACTCATAATCAAGACAATACTAAAAGGACTCATGAGCCTAAAGTCATTAACGATGACATCGACACCAAAATGAAACCAAGATCTACCTAGGGCATCCGTGTGAAGGTAGGCACTACCACTAAATTACGACACTTCTAGAGCAGCAATGACGGTTCTGTGTCACAATTTGGTGGGATCGATCCTATGGAAATACGAAAAAGACAACGAGGTGCAACAAGTGGAGGTGGAATCCTAACTTAAATGCACAAAGTTGGAAAAATTACTTTTTACCAAAGGACCTAAAAAGTGTCCCATCTCCCAAAATGTTTTCCAAACCAAAAGTAAAGTGTATCGTAACATCTAATGAGAAACTCAAGAACCATGTTAAATGATTTTCAAACCAGAAAAAATGACAAAGAGGGTCAAATAATGATAAAAAGGGCCAAAAAAGTCTATAAATAGAAGTTGGCAGCTCATTATGACCATTGCAAATTGAGAATTGACCAAAAAGTCAAAAACACCCCTTTGTTAAAGAAGTTGATTCCGAGAGCTTCAGTGGACGAAACGAACTTCCGCTTGGACCAAGTAAGTACAAACTAGCTCCTCTTGCATTTATATACTTTCTTTTTGTATTAGTTTTAGTTTTTTGGGGGGCAAACACCTTTAAAAGAGTCGGCCCTACGTGTGCGAAGGCTGTCCTAAGACAACCTGCTTGTGCCTGTGGGCAGAAAACAATATTCCCGCATGCATATGCGACTGTGTCTAATATAGCCCACGTACACCCTCAAATAGATGAAAAATTTAAAAATGCAATACTTAACTCTCCTTTGAACTTGTCATTTTGCAGAATGTACGTCCATTGGAGAGAGCGGAAGCACGAGGACATTGATTCTTTGGTCGAGGAAGACCTTGCTTCTATCGCCACATTAAAACAATGCGGGATGTGGAAATTCTTCTGGTGTCCACTCGTGAGGGCACAACCCAGGCTGCTAAATGCCTTGGTGGATTACTGGCACCCAGATACATAGGCATTTATGCTCGAGGGATAGTCGTTGACTCCAACGACTGAGGATATTTATTTTTTGACTGGCCTCTCGAGGAGAGGGGAACCAGTCAACCTTCATTCTTTTCCCTCTAGGCCCCACAACATTGCCAAGTTGATTGGGAAACACTCCGAGGATGGAACAAATAAAGTGGGTTTCGAGGTACCGATCCACAAAATTACCAACCTATCACTAAAAGTGATAGTTTTACTTATTAGGTGGATCACTAGATCCACGACCTTACATCAGGCCTCCCGGGCGCACATGCATTGTGAAGTAGAGTGCTTAAATGCATGAGTGTTTTACTGGAGCACAACCATGCTAGAGTGCATGAAGAGAAAACTCACAGAGTCTCAGGGGTGGAACAACAAGAACTTCGGGTTCGGGACTATTCTATGCTCTTTCTTCTTCGAGAGGGTACCCAATCTTAGTCCGCAAGAGATAGTATGGGGGCACGTGGCCTCCTTCCTAGAAGTGTGTAGATGGGAAGCTTTGTTGCCACGACAGGGGGGAGGGAGGACCATCAAGGCCTTTGATGATACTTTCTTTGATAGGTGGTCTTAGAAGATTTAGGCTATAGAGGAATACCCCTATGCTGGGATCAACTTCTCCAGGGATCCTGAAATGCCCGTACCTCCTGGAGCAAAGCGAGGAGAGATAGGTACGTTTGTTTTTAATATCATTTAATTTTTCATTTATTTTTATATATACTATTTTTATGTGTACCAAAGTACCTGACAACTATGTATCTGTTATGTACAGATGTGGGACCAGTGCGTCCAAATGATTTTGCATGGAGAAGGCATCGTCCTCGACCAGAGGCAGTACCAGCAACGGTCATCGGACCAACAGTAGCAGTAGGGGGACCTACAGCTGGAGAGGCTGAGAGAGTACTGAGATGAGTTGAGTGGAACCTAACCGCACTCACCCATACTGTTCCTATAGCTGAGATCGAGGATATCCCACCATTTATGCAGCCTCATGTTGTTGGGGTGCCACAGACCTGGGTCCAACTTTTCCGGCATTTATCAAACATCGTAGTTCACTATGGTAGGGATAATAGGCCTTGCGCTTAGATTAGGGTGGACCAGTTACATGCCGAGGGAACTCTTTTGTATATTTTTGAGGGCATAAGCCCCACGTTGTATACCAGACTTATTATTTTTTGAGGCGCACATGCCCATCTATGTACTCTGAGACTTTTGATATATATATATATATATACGTATTTACATATTTAATGTATTATGGATTACATTTATTTACAAATGCATTTACATGTATATGTGTGTTGTTTTTCTTACGTGTGTGCAATATGCCAATCTAATACTTGATTAGCTAGAGTATCTTTCATTTGATTCAATCTCCTAGGAACATGGATATATGTAATGTAATCAAAACAACGTTCTAAGAGATGTACCATAAGGAATCGTCGATGTATAGTAGGATCATAAATGCGATAAACCCCATTTAATTGGGACACAACCAATTATGCATCTAAGTATACCCAGAGGTAAGAGATACCATGCGACAAGGCATCACAAAGCAACTCTATTACTGCACTGTATTCGGTGACATTGTTTGTAGCGTCACTTAAAAATATACCTCCAGAAGATAGCAACTGGCCTTGAGGTGTGAAGATCACCCAAGCTGCGGAAGCAAGCTTCTGAGTGTGCCGAACAAAAAATATGTCTGATTCACTTAACATCTGCCACAGTGAAAAAGATGACATCAAAAGGACACGTCCATAAAACAAAAAGACAAAAAAAAATTGTACAAGAACTATACATATATACAAGAAGTCACCCAAGGTGACCCACCTACGAGTAGTACTTCTTAAGATAGAGCCCATTTCTAGGCTCCGCTAAAGCGTTCCCTTCAAAATCAACCAGATGATAAGCTCCCTTCTTTAATACCTCCTTCGATGAACGGTTTGAACCACATGGGTTTGAAATTGCCTGCCCCCAGGGGATCCTTATCTTGGTCATAGACCAAGACAAGGTCTCCTTCAGAGAAAATTCGAGGACAAACAGACAAATCATACTGACACTTGATTCTTTGCTTGTGAGCCTCATTAGCCAAGGTTGCATCGAGCTGCTCGAGATATAATAAGCGTTCCTCAAGCGGTGAAGTGTCTGGCAATAAATGTACTGCCAACTTAAGAGATGGGATCTAGCATTCTATTGGAAAGACTGCTTCCAACCCGTAAATGAGTTGAAAAGGTGAGAAACTAGTGGTAGTCTTTATAGACATTTGGTAGGCCCACAATGTCGAGTACAACATCAAATTCCAATTTGATTTGGCCGAATTGATCGTTCATTGTAGAATGGTCTTAAGAGACTTATTCATAGCTTCCACCTGACCATTCTCTTGTAGGTAATAAGGTGATGAGTGCTCTTTCCTCAACCCAAGATTTGATGTTAATTCAGACATCATTTTATTCTGAAAGTGACTTCCATGGTCAGTGACAATATCTTTTGGGACGCTGAACCTTGCTATTATCTGGTTAAACAAAAAGAGAGTTGTTGTTTCGCCATCATCTTTGAATGTTGGCATAGCTTCGACCCAATTTGTAAAGTAGTCTACTGCTACAATGATATAACGGTGCCCCTTGGTAGAAGGGGGGTGGCATGTAGTGTAATCAATCCCCCACTTGCTGAAGGGGCCAACAGTAATGACGAGAAACATGGGAGTAGGGTGTGACCTCATCTTTCGAGAGAAGATATGACATGGGTGGCACTTCTTGATTGATTCAACGCAATATTTGACTAATGTCGGCCAATAGTAACTAGGACAAATGATCACCACATGCCAATAGTAAAATTTTTTTGGGTTGTTTCCAACCCAGACAAATGACCACCACATGCTCCAGTGTGGTAGTCATTAAGCACGAGTTCCGCTTCTTCATGAATAAGACACCGATGAAGGATGCAATATACACCTCGACGATACAAAGTGTCTTCGAGTATGAGATAGTTTTTTTCCTGATAGCATATACGTTGATGCTCATCATGAGAAGTAGAGGCAGGAAACTTCAAAGTCTAGAGATAGACTAGTATATCTCCATACCAGGGGTTTGAAGATGAAATCAGAAAAATATCTCCTTTAATTGATGATTCTTCAGGGGTAACATCACCTGATTCGACCGAAAGTTACGAGATAAGTTCCGCAAAGACCAAGGAATTTTTAGATTTCCCAGACACAAAATCCAAGTCAAATTCCTAGAGGATAAAAATCCATCTACTGATATTTCCACTAATTACATGTCGTGTCAACACGTATTGGAATGGATTCAAAACGACAATAACGGTGGTCTTGCGAAACAAGATATAGTGACGAAATTGCTGGACAACATGTACTTCCGCCAACACAAGTTTCTCAATTTGGGAGTAATTGAGTTCTGGTCCAACCAGGCCTCGACTCAGATAATAAATGACGTGTTCTTCAAGAAAATCATCCTTCTAAACCAAGACCATACCGATGGTCGACTCTGTTGTGGCCAAAGACAATAAGAAATCTTTATTATAATTGGGTGGCTGAAGTAGAGGGGAAGACGTGATGGCGCATTTCAACAATTCGAAAGAGCGTTGAGCAGCTTCATCCCAATGAAAATGGAATCCCTTCTTCAATAAATGCATAAACCCATTAGTGATCTCGGCATAGTTTGCGATAAAACGTCGAAGACAATTGGCTTTTCCCTGTAACTCTTAAGCTAAGGGACTGTGCATGGGGGAGGAAATTGAACTATCTCCTCAACCTTTAGAGGATCTACCATGATCCATGTTGTTGACACTATAAAACCTAAAAGACGACCCGGTGTCATGCAAAAATTGCATTTGTTTGGATTTAAGCGAATATGATAATAGCGACATCTATCAAAGATAAGTTAGAGGTGCGTAGGATGATCATCTCTCTTACAAGATCGTGATGATAAGTCATCAATATAAGCCTCGACTATGTGTTTGAGATCATGGAAAGAAGAAGAAATGGCCCACTGAAAGGTGTCTCCAACATTTTTTAGGCTAAAAGGCATCTTCTGATAAGCAAATGTACCCCATGGACAGATAAAAGTTGTTTAATGCTAGTCTTTGGGCTTAATCTGTATCTAATTGTATCCTAAAAAACCATCCATGAAATAGAAGACCTCACAACCTGCGTATTCATTGACAATATAGTCAATGAATGGGGTGGGGTAATTATTCTTTGGACATGCCTTGTTAAAATCACGAAAGTCCATACATACGCGAATCATTCCCTACTTTTTGTTGATTCAAACAGGATTTGACACCCATTGAGTCAACTGAACGGGGTAGATGAAACCAGATTTGAGTAGTTTCTCTACTTCAGCGTTGATGGTTGCTGCTTTACAAGGATTAACCAGATGAAGCTTCTGTTAGACCGACTTGGTGTCAGGGTAATTTGTAATTTCATGTTCGATGATTCTTGGATCAATGCCTGACATTTCCTCATAAGACCAGGCAAAAACGTCGCAGAATTATTTAAATAAATCTATATAGATCTGAATCTCCTCAGGGGAGTAGTCCACTTCGATGAAGACATTCTTCACAACACCATGGGTTCTGGAGATGTCTATAGGTATCATTTTAATGATGGTTTCCATATTACCCTCAACATAAACTGCGTGCGTAGCCATAGGATTAATAGGACAAGACCTATCTCCAATCATAGTAAACACAAATTCTCCTACCTCTATTCTTCCTAACTCTGGGAGGAAATAATATCTATGATGGAGATCATCCCAGGGTCTATCCAGACCAGTCAATGCCTCTAAAACTGCCTCTTTAGAGGGTAATACCAACTCTAAGGAATTGGTAGTGGCGGGGGAACCTTGATCCCAGGCAGGCTTGAAAACTGGATCTAACTTCTGTGCGGGAGTCGGATCGGGGTCGATAGAAGCTTGTTGGACTCTAGAGTATGCAAATCCTACCGCGGACAAGGACATGGACATGCCATGATGCCCTATCCCTTCCATCATGGCTGATGGGGAAGGAAGAATAGGGAATTCTGGCTCAAAACTCACAATGTGGCTGCAAATTCTTGGGGCAAGGGGGGAAAATGAAATGGGCAAAGTTTCACTATTGCTATATTTCTCCCTAGAATGAGACCCCAACAACTCTTTTTATATGACAAAAATATGGTTATTTGGTTGGGTGGTGGGCTATATGCGGTCAATTGGTTGGGAAACTACCCAATAGCCCGTAATCTCAATGAATCCCTTGCAACTTTTTATTTTTTGCAACTTTTGTGGGCATAAACGGGATGTAATGGTGCAACTAGCATACGTACACAGGCAGTAGTGGTGTAGCTAATGTACATACGTGGGCAGTAGTGGTGCAGGGCGCATACATCTTCAAAAATAGTGTTTTTAAGAAGAGTTGTTCAGTGTTGTCTTGGAAAAAATAGTAAGTAAGATGGCCTAATGCCAGGTATGCATGTATGGTGCAATTTAGGGTTATAACACATCCCAAGACACATGAAGTGGATAAAAATAAAGCCAATGGATTGGCTATCCAATGAAGGGTTGCAACTACATAGAGACAAGTGGGAAGAGACATGGGACCTTAACTCCACCAATAGGATGGAAAACCCCTCTCATGTTTTGGCCAACAATGAATGGATACACTCGTATAGGGTGTCAGAGACGGGAGACGAAGAGAATCTGGGCCTCTAGATTGACAGGATGGAGGAATTAGGAGCTATAAATGAAAACCATAGATGACAGGTAAAACACAGGAGGGAAGTAATGTCGATGAAAAGTACGAGCACTGATAGGAAGAATCTTCCCTATGAATACAGGAGAGAGGGAAGTTTCTCAAAGGTAAGTATTCTATAAGTGTTTGAGGTATTAATGGTCAAGGCCAGTAGGATTTTAAACCCTCGGCATGACACAGATACTTCATTAGCCACAATAAATGGTAGGGAGGAAAGGAACCCTCTCCCCGAGGTCCCACACGATGTTGACCAAGTGTTATCACATCGAAAAGGAGTTTGAAGAAATATGATGGAGGGATAGCTCTTCATCTGTATCCCTGAGTGAAATGAGATTTAATAAGGTAGAGAGTAATGTTCCTATTACTCTATCCCATATGGAAAGAGGCATTTGTAAAAATAGTTTCACAAAGCTTGCAAGGGGGTAGAATCATAATCTCCTGCAAAACCAGAAGAGGGAAGTGGAAAATTACAAGGAACACCTGAAAGAAGTGGGGGACGAGACCCTCCCACAATCAGAGTGTCTGTGAATTTTTCCTAGACTTCATTGCGAGACTTGGGTAGATATGGCTCCAAGGAAATGGTATCTGCATGTTTATCATTGTGGAGGTCACTCTCCCCCATCCTCTTCCTCTTGGCATACTGAAAATGAAGTCTTGTCTTCAAGACTCCAATGAGAATCCTTCAAGACATCTCACTCTTTCTTCACCACCATTTTGTCGAGGTTCCAAGACCATGTGGAAGAAGTAGAGGTAGCAATCTAGTAGGAAATATCTATGCATATGGAGAAGGAGGTGGCATAAGCCACAATTCACTGGGTTCTAGATGTAGAAACATTGAGGGAAAGGGATATGAAGTACTGAATGACAATTGAATTGTATTGGCACATTAAGAACCTCTTAGGTCAAATGCACTAGACAAGGGAGGAGGCTCAGAACATAACAAATCTACAAATGGATGGTCTTAACTTGATGATGCGTGAAGTTTTTTCCCACCCACCTCCAGCAAGCTTAGTGGTGACCCCTTCATCCCCACACAACATAATGAATATAGCCTAAGAATAGACCCAGGACCGGTCAATGATGCCATGAAGTCCATGATTTTAGGTATGAGTTTCAAATTTTTGTTATGAAGTATCTTAGAAGATCTAGTCCACGGGCCAATAGAAAGATATACATAGTTTTTTTTTTGTTTTCCTAGAACTAAAGACTCTGTTTAAAAACTTTGGATATATAGTTTGGTATGATAAACTTTAACTTTGTTGTTGGTTTGGTTTCCCCAGTGGCATACCTATAGCAAAGGAGGAAGGCATGTATGATTTTTTGATAGATTAATAGAATTTCAGTACCGTGATCTTACAAAAAAAAAAACATATTAAAGTACTAATAGATTAATAATGTAATGTATCAATTAATTAATACATTAATAATTCCTTATTAAAGTATTAATACATTATTAAATTCATTAATAAATACATTTATACATTATTAATTAATATATTGCTAAAGTATCAATACAGTAATAAAATAATATATTAATAATCCCTTATAAAATTAATAATACATTAATAAATACATTATTAAAGTAAAAATACATTAATAAAAAATTATTAAATTATTAATAAATTAATACATTAAATGACAATGACCATGGTTGACTATGGTTTATCAGTTTGGTATACATTGGTTGACTTTGGGAAGGAAAGGTTGACTATGGTTGACATGGTAAATTATGGTTGACCATGACCTTCCCTCACCATGACCATGGATAATTATGGTTGACCATGACTATGGCTAACTTGCGTAGAAAGTCACTATGGTTGACCTTCACTGTGCATGTCCTTTAGTATGGTTGACCTTGGTTGACCATTACCAAGGTTGACAATTGTTACTACTGGTTAACCATGTTTGATAGTTATTGTCCATAGATGACCATGGCTAGCCATGGATATGGTTGACCATGACTATGGATGACATTCACCCCCTTTTACCTTAAGTATGACTAAGGTTGACCATTACATTAACTATGGTTGATTATTGTTGACCATGATGAAGAGTATGGTTTAATATATTTGATTGTGCTCGTGGTTGTATATGCTTTTCCATGGTTGACTATGTGTTGGATGCATGTGTTGACCTGGATTCTACCTTAATTCTCCAACAAAACCCTAGAAACCATCAACCCTTCTGGAGACTAGAAGTAAACACTATGCACAGAGTGCATAACGCAGTCTCATCCATGATGGCTTATGGGTGATTACATGACCCAGATGTCTGCAATCATGGAAGGGATGATGTTCATGGGGATGTTAGACCTAACTATTCTTCATCTTCAATCTTCATCATATCTACCATATCATCATTAATATCTACCATTCAATTAAACTTTAGCATTCATTCTGCAGGAACTAACATGTCTAATTTAGTGTGCACTGCAAATTAACCTTAACAAATTCATTCATTTAACCATTCATTCATCAT
>SNQJ01S0089094.1:17024-50299 GCA_010110895.2 Picea sitchensis | reverse complement strand
ACCATATCATCATTAATATCTACCATTCAATTAAACTTTAGCATTCATTCTGCAGGAACTAACATGTCTAATTTAGTGTGCACTGCAAATTAACCTTAACAAATTCATTCATTTAACCATTCATTCATCATAAAAGGAATTGCAAAACATAAAGAACACATTCCACACATTGACACAATATTTTACTATGGTTCACCCCCCTCTTGGCTACGTCCACAAAGATTTGGAATTCTATGCTTCTTTATTCATCTTCCTCAAAATATTGTGTTGCGTGCATTACATCATAAGTGTAGTAATAGTGACATTGACTAGTGTCACACCAAGATCCACATATTGTGGCTTGACCCTCAGTTACAAATCCAAAACTGACTCATCTCCAAAACTGACTCAGTAATTTTCTCCAAAACTATCTACCAAAAAGATCATATAGATCTCCCCTAACTACCTCATACATCATATATTTATACTACCAAAAGTGGGTTGAAACCCATTACATTGATTACCAAAACCCTAACCCTAGTGGATTAGGTTTGTCCACTTTACAACCTCCTACATGTGGTTGGTCTTCAATCCAACCGTTTCCTTGTCATGTTGTCCTTCTTTTGCTTTTAACTTTGTGATTCTTTTCCTTATTGTTGGGTGTGCGTTGCTTCTTTGGTTCATTCCTTAGTTGCCTACCTCATTTTCTATTCTCTTCCTTATTCCTCAAACTTTTCTCCCAAAATATCCTATTCCAATAGGCCCCCAACACTTACCCGTGGCTCGTCCCAAGAAACTCAGGCATTGTTTGCCTCCTATACTGACTTCTTCAGTGTCTGAAATCTACCTTTCGGTTATTGTACATGTTCTTTTTCCTATGCACTCTTTTCTACAATACTTTCTACCAATTGTGATGTTATGTTCTCCTTTAGTACTTCTATATTCTCCAAGTGTAGCTTCTCTATGTTTCCCTTTGCTAGTTCCAACTCTATGATCATCGTTTATTCCCTTTCCTGCAATGGATCCAATTGAGCCTTCCTTAACTGCTTCTCCATCTGAATTGACTTCAACTCTTCCTGTAGGTTTTTCATCTCCTGCACACTCTTCATCCTATCTGATATGGCCATATTTTTTTGTCTATTTTTCAATTCCTATATTGCAGTGGTTATGTTTCCCTCCTTTTGGTCTATTTCTTGAATGTTTTCATCTTCCTGCAGTTATGTCCACATCTGCGTTGTACTGTTGTACAGTTCTTCCATTCTATTAATTTCCCCTTCAATATTTTATGTGTATTCCATAGCCTGTTGTTCCCTTTTTTCTTTGATCTCTAGTGGAGTGCTAGGGATCAAATTCTCTTCTAGGTCTGTGATTTCCTATCTGTAACTTTCCATATCATGTTCTATCTTTTGGATCTTCTCATTTGCACTTAAATCCTCTGCTAGTGCATTGTATGGTATAGTTTGAAAGACTTCCTCAAGTCTTTGTTCTAATTTCTCCACACGTTGTGTTTATTTGTCCCTCTTGAGATGCACTTCTTTGAGGGCTATCTCTAGTATCTCCTTTTCCTCCCTAGTTGTCTCTAAGTTTGTCGCATTTTTCCTTTCCCTTGTTTGAATTTCATTCGTGACGCTTATCTGCAACTTGTATAATTACTTGGTTGGAATCTTGGACAACACCAAGTCCAACTACTCTATATCCTTCAAGGCTTTTTGCATTGTTTCCTTGTATACTTGTATCATCCCTTGGTTGCTTTGGAAAGTTTCACTTCCCATTATTTTTGTTTGCATTGTTTCCTTTTCCTCATGGATTTTCTCCTCCTATGTTGTTCCTTTCTGTTTTGCTACATTGATCTGTAGGTTTTCCAAAACTTCTTTCACCTCCATCAAAATTTTCATTAATTCTTCTCTTTGTGACTCTGCGGTGTATAGTGCTTCTTCTCCTTGATCCTACACTTTGTCTTCCACCAATTCTGTGTCATCCTTAATTATTGTGAGATGAGGGCCCTTCTTTTTCACCTTCATCTTCTTGCGTTGTTCTCCTATCTCCATCATTTATTTTCTCTCTGGTTTTTTCTTTGTCTATGTGGGGATCTTTGCCTTTACTAAGTATCCATTTTCTCTCTCTTGGCTAAGGATGTTAACCTTTTTATGAGCTTCCCCATTTGTTCCTTCTGCATACTCAGTTTCTAATTATGAGGACCTAGGTATTGTTTCCTTCTTCCCCGACTTCTTTATTGTCGCCCTATTTTCTATTGGTTGAGTTCACTTTGATTCTTTCCTATTATTTGTTGCTAGACTACTTGACTATCCAGTTCCTTCTTTATCTTTACCCATGTCCCTTTCTTCACAACCACTAGCACCTTCCACTAATTTTTCCATTCCCCTATCACACATTGTACTTCTTCTATTGTGATACAGTACTGCATCTCCAACCATTTAATACTGGGGTCTCTCCTTGATTGTATCCACATGTTGTTTCTAGATGCTTTGAAATTTTCTATCCCTTCATTATCCTTCACCACTTCTAGTGAGATCCTCCATGTCTCTACTATCTTTTCCTGCATCTCCTCAAGATACATGCCAAAAATTTTGGTATTATCTTTCCTTTGCTTCAGATATGTATTGTGCCATAGGGTTATCTACCTTTTTGCATGGAACCTTACTCTTATGTCAAAGAAGGATGAGTATTTTAGTTCTCCCCATGCCACTAAGGCTATAAAAATCAACAATCAATAATAATGGAACTCCATCCCATAATCATGTGCATCTATGCAATCTTCCAAAAATAGGTTGAGAAAATATGATGCCCAACTGAGTAATGTCCCCTTCACACACTGCACGACTGCTTCTACCACTCATGCTGGTGCTTCTTCCTTGTGACATTTTCTCAGTAACTTGCAAGACATCAACTTTGTCATGAATCTTTTCGATGACTCATTTATGTTTTTCATAATCATACCTCTACTTCCCTTAGTGCCAAATTTGTCTTTTACTTCTTCTGCAATTGTCTTTTACTTCAGCTTATCCTCTAAATACTTATTTGGCTTCAACCCATCTATTGGAAGCCCTATAATATTTGCAATTAGGTCTATATCAATTGGGATAGGTCTTTCCATCCACAAAAATCCCTCATGTACTCTTGCACGTAGTTTCTTCATGCAGGCATTGACATCTTTCCCCCTACCAAAGTGTGGGATTTCTACCAAATTCATGATGCATGAATTGTACAACCTTATAATCCACTGTTTGGGTTCTAAAATTGGGACTCCTATCGAAATTATCTCATTGTTATCCATATTAATTTTCTATGCAAGCTCCATAAACTTAGCCACCTCTGTGACATCATGATCTATTTACCTCAGTTTGGGAACAAGCCCCACCATATCCTCTATAGTTATTACTAACTCTATAGTTTGGGGCAATGACAGTGAAACTCGCTTCTATGTGCGTGCTACTAGTATTGTTGGTCTTGTTGTATTCTTTGATGGACCTATTGCCGTGATCTGTATTTCTTCCTCCATGTCCTAGACTTTGTCATTGTCTTGTTGTTCTACCCTAGGGTTTTATGCTTCCTTGAGTTCATTTGATTCTGTCTGCTCATCATATTCTTCACTTTGTTACCTCTGTGTGTGCACCACTCCTTTTTTTTATATGTTAGGGTTTCCTTCTGTGCTAGGGTTTTGGCCTTCTTCCGCTTGGTTTACCTCCACTGCTTCTTTCTTTGGGTTCTGCTCCTCGACCAGCATCAGAACAATCGACTCAATTTCTGTCGACGATATCTCATTTACATCTACCACCCTGATCACCTCCTCTATCTATTTTTTGGCACTTCTTGTCCTTCTTGTGAAATGGTTTAGTGCTCTGAACTTCAGTGGTGTCATTGTTCTAGCTCGAGAAAATTCCGTTGTAAATCTAAGCTGAATTCTTCACAACTCCTCACACAATCACAACTTGTTCTCTCCTCTGCTCCTGTTTGCTCGAAATCACACTAATTATTTACCTTTTCATTCTTTTCCCCTTTTATAACCTCTGTCATAATTGATCTATCTTATTCCACTTGTTCACTCATCACCTTTTTCCTTTTCTTGCCACTTTCTGTCTCAGCGCGTTGTGTTTTCATTCTATCAATTTTTTCCTGTGCGTAGTGTCTTGAATTATATCACAC
Organism: Picea sitchensis; assembly: GCA_010110895.2. Lineage (NCBI taxonomy): Eukaryota > Viridiplantae > Streptophyta > Pinopsida > Pinales > Pinaceae > Picea > Picea sitchensis. The sequence goes on along the minus strand of SNQJ01S0089094.1, from coordinate 46,156 downwards.
CAATTTACTTTCTGTTGCATGTTGTATCTTCCAACTATCTGTCTACCACTTATCCCTCTACTTACTTCTTTTTGGCTTTTTCTCAATTTTCCATTTGTTTTGTTTCTTCTCTTTTTCTTCTTTTTCTACTTTTTCTTTTATTTTTCTTCCTTTTCTACTTTTTCTTTTCTTTTTCTTCTTTTTCTTCTCTTTCCTGCTACTATAGACATTATGTATAATTACATTTCTCTGTGCAGTATCTACTGAGGGTTAGTAGGTCGACTATCCCTATATAGTTTTATTCGACTACCATTTGTCAATCCTTGCATCTCCTTTCCTGCTAAGTCTTGCATTTGCACAAGACCTCCATCTATGAAAAAAATTGTCTCATATGGACCTAGCCAATGCATCTTGAATTTCCCTATGTGCTGCAAATATTTACTGTCATAGAGGAGAACCAAATCTCCTTCCTTGAATTTCTTCTCTTTGTGTGTCTATCATGCCAAGCCTTGTCCTTTGCTTTCTGTACTTCCTGATGGAAACCAACTATAATTCTATCTTCTTCTAATTCCATGAGTTGTTCAAATCTTTCTTGAGATGTGCTTATTTTTTTCATGTTTGTAATGGTTTCAATGCGAAAAGTAGGTATCAAATACTCTATAGGAACTACTGCTTCCTATCCATACACCAATCTGAAAGGTGTCTTCCCTGTAAGTTTCTTGAATGTAGTTCTATAGGCCCATAACATTGTTGGTATCTTCAAATCCCAATCATCCATGTTCAGATTACAAATCTTGGTTAAAGAATTCTCTAGTATCTTGTTAAATGCTTCCATTGTTCCATTAGCTTGAAGATGGTAAGGAGTGCTCTTCTAATGAATTATCTCAAATTCTTCAGTCATTTACTCGATAGTATTGTTGATAAAATGAGTCCCCTGATGAATCATCATAATTCTAAGGCATCCAAATATTGTGACTACTTGTTCAAATAATAAGTGTGTTGCAGTCTCTGCACTACAATCCTTTATTGTTGTTGCTTCATCCCATTTGATTAAATATTATGTCATTGTAATGATATACCTTACTCATGATCTTCTGGCTGGAAGATTAATTGGTCCAACAAAATATACTTCCCACTTTTCAAACACTTTCAAAGTTACTTGAGGTTTTAATGGCATCTCATCCCTCCTGAATGGATTTCCAGCCCTCTGACAGACATCGTAATTCTGAAAATACTCCTTTTCATCCTTGTGAAATGTTGGCCACCATAATCTTGCGTGGAATATATTTTTCCTAGTAGCTTTCCCTGCATAATTTCCTCCAAATATTCCTTCATGTTCTTATGATAAAATTATGGGCCTTTCATGCCCCATGAAACATCTCCTCAAAATGTTGTATGCTCCTAGTTTGTACAAGAGACCTGCAATTAGTTGGTATTGCAGGTCTATCTACCAAATTATTCTTCTACACAGTATTAAATTCCTTTGGTGCAAATCCTGTACTAAAAAATTCAATAATGTCAACAAAATATTCATCATCAATCTGTACTTAAAAGAGTTGTGCATTTGGGAAATTGTCCTCCAAACTGATTGGTTCTTCTTCATTAGTTATCCTAGAAAAATGATATTGATATGCATTCAATATTCTAGACTTCACCACTACTTCAAAGTCAAACTCCTGAAATAAGAGTAACCATCTGCATATTCTTCCCCCAACATTGGCTTATTGACTAAATATCTAAGAGTAGAATGATATGTAAACATCTTAAAATGTTGGCCGAACAAATAGTGTCTAAATTTCTACAATGCATACACCATGGTCAATCCTTCTCTTTCTATTGTATTGTTGTTTTTTTCTGAATATAACAACTTCCTACTTGAAAATTCTATAGGGTGATCCATATCACCTTCTCCTAGTTGTGTTAATACTGCTCCAAGTGTTGTTGTAGAGGCATCCACATGCACATGAAATTCTTTTGACCAATTTGGAAACACTAAAATTGACATTGTCACCATTTTTTCTTTCAAGATATCCAAACTTTGTTGGCACTCCTCATTCCACTGATACTTAATATCCTTCTTCAACAATTTCTCCATCGGTGTAGTAATTTGTGCATATCCCCTTATAAAATTCTTGTAGTAGCATGTATGACCAACTGTACTTTTTAACTGGCACACTGATTTGGGTGGTGGTAAGTTAAATATGAGAATAATTTTAGCAGGATCAACCAACAAACCCTGTTTACACACCACATGTCCTAACAAAATACCAAAAGGTGTGCTAAAAATGAATTTCTTTATATTCAATGAAAACTGACACTTCTCGCACCTATCTAACATCAATCTTAACACTTCAACATGATCCTTCAATAAGATAAACATTGTCCAATCATCCAAATAAACTTCCAAAAACTTATGAATAAAGTATTTAGATGTAGCTACTACTACTTTTGAAAAAATAGCAGGGGCATTCTTCAACCCAAAAGACATCACTGTGTACTGATATGATCCCCATTGTTTTGCAAATGTAGTCTTATGTCAATCCTCTGGTGCTATTCTGATCTGGTGATATCCTAAAAATCCATCAGTGAATGAATATGCTTCTTGACCACCTACATTCTCCAAAACTTCATCTGTAAATGGAGTAGGGAAGGGATCATGCAGACAATCATCATTCGGCTTCATCAATTCTACAAAGATCCTTATTCCTCCTTTCTTATTCTCCTGCACAACCATAGGGGTAATCCATTTAGATTCTTCCACAGGTTCTATGACACCAACTTCTAACATCTTATCAATTTATGCCTTCACTTTCTACTTATACATTGGATTCAACCTGTAAGGTCTTTGTCTTATTGGTCTGGAATTTGGTTTCAAAGGGACATTCATCTCTCCAAGTTCTCCTACTATTCCTTTTATCTCTGAAAATGTTGCTGGAAACAAATAACTATACTCATGCAATAACTATGTTATTCTTTCTACTATCTGGGTTTCCAAATAATCCCCAATACTTGCAATCTTTGGATTTTATGTTGTTCCAATATTTTCCTTCTTTATATTCAAATCTATAGCATAATTTTCTAATTCTAATTGTGGACCTTGTACTTCTCTTTCCCCTTAAACTTATGTGATATGTATGTTGCATAGGTTTTCTTCTATTGGGTCTTCTTCTGCAACGTGATAACAATGTAGCAATTGTCTGACTGTTTGTCTCTTCTGGTTATGATAAGATGTCACAATTTCTACTTCTCGTTATTAAAAGATCCTATATTTGACTAACTTTATTGGTGTATCTGTCTTTGGAATCTCATTCTCAAATGAAAATGTAATGACAAAGTTCTAATGCATCTCCTCCCAATTTTTACTTTCTCTGCATTGTTCCAATTCTATGTAGCAATTCTTTGGGATTCCTTCCAATGTAAGAATAAAGTGATGTGGTCACTCCTCTGGTGGTACTAATATCCATTGAATTATACATTTTTCTACATGTTCTTTGGGTTTTCCTATTCCTTCATATTTCTCCACATATATATTATCATCTTCTGCATCGAATTTGATGCACAGTAACCGAGATTGCATTGATACCAATTATAAATATTCTCCTTATGGGTACCCTACCAACTTCCAGGTGTAGATTTCAAAGCAATATCCAAAATTGTTAACCTCTGAATTTCAAAAACTTCTAACTTATTTTTGTTAAAAATTCCTCTAAATCATTCTGACCACAAAAAGAAGGAGGTTCTCTTACCTCTATACCAACCCATATTAGTGCATGCATCATCCTTACACATATTCTAGTGGATAACTCATGCAATCACTGCTTCCAATTCTATGGTATTGTTTCATATTCTAAAGCATAGGAACTAATACTTCTCTAGCTCAACATTCCATCTGTTGTTGGGTTCACATAATATTCTTCTCGTGCAGTAGTTCTATACAACTGGTTTATGTCTTTTGTAATAAAATTTTCTATCACAAGTTCAACATACCTTCCTCCTTCTAAAGGATCTAATGGCACAACAAATCTATATTCTCCTGATTCAAAGATATTTTTTCTAGTCTCCAAGTTGATAATAGCCTGATTGTAAAAATCCTAATCTAGACCCAACAATGCTGGATATGGTGAAGTTTTATTTACTATGTCAATCACCTCAAAGTCTTCCATAGTTCACACCCCATCTAGATCTACTGGTATTCCCTTCAATATACCAATTGGTACCACTCTATGTTGATTTTCTAACTTCAACTGAATAGGTGAAAATCCAAGTGCAGGTTCCTCCCTATCTTCCCATGTATTCTTAGGAAGAACATTTACTTCAGACCCTAAGTCTAGTATGATATCCCCCATATAGAAGTCTCCAATGTTTGCATTCAACCTGAACTCCCTACTTTTTCTTCTCTTATTACAAACCTGATTAAATCTCTTATGTTCTAGTTTCATATATTCTCCAAAATTGCACTTTTCTAACAGACTCTGTAATACTTTAAAGAGTTTTTATCATTCAATAACTTCACACAAGACCCCAAAAAGTTTCTCAGATTACTTACTTGTTCTGATGGTTTTTCTCTCTTGGTCTGATCAAATAGATGTGGCGTGCCATACACTGGTACACCATCTCCCAGCTTTGTACATGAAGTAGACACAATATTCTCCTTCAAAATCTCATGTATTGCCTCTTTGAATGTATCCTTCTCTTTGTGTGCATCAAAATTTCATTGAGGTGTTGTATTCTTTCTGAACCATTGGTACTACTCTTGTCTTCGCTCCACCTCTAGTAATTATATTGATCTTCTTCCCATCTTCTTCTCTGTTTTCCACAACAATCCATTAAACATTTTGATTGTTTTGATTCTTCTTGTCTTGAATTTTTACCAGAAGTGTCCAACAATCTTCTGTCTCATGGTATGTTGTGCGAAAATACATACATTCTGCAGGTGGTTGTGGATAATCTCTTGCATAATGTCCAGGTTTTTTACAGTTGTGACAAGTTTTGGTCCTCTACCTCCTCCAAATATTCTTCCTCCATGTCCTCCTCCTATGAATCCTCTTATATTTCGTTGATTTTCTTCGCACGATGTACTATATTGTGGTGCCTAGTTGTACTGCAGCTTTGCATTAATATATTGTAGTGGTGATGGAAACTATTTCTCATTGTTATACTACGATGGTGCTCCAAACTGTTGCACATTGTTATACTGCGGATACGATATACATTGTTGTGCGTTATTATACTGTTGCTACTATGTAGCTACGTAGGTTGTCTTGTCATCAATTTACCCTACACCCTAAAAGTATCTGATGTCCTCTCCTCCATTATTTCCAAGGTTCTACAATCCTTGTCTTCATTTCCAACCGACTTGCAAAAATTACAAAATGTAGTCTTGGAAATCATTTGATACTTTTGCATCATGGAACAATTATAAGGATCATGTCCATGTTTTCTACATATCTCATACCATGGTCCTCCTGTGTGTAAAGTATTCATCATTCCTATCCCCAATTACTGTGCAAAGGTGGGGCACTCATTCTCATGATGATCTTATGTTCTGCATACTGTGCACTAGACATATTTCGTCTTCTCTTTTCCTTTATTCTAATTTAACTTAAATGATAAGTTCTTAATATCTTCTCTCAGCTCTTCCACAGCTGGATATGTGTTCTTATACTAGTTTTCCTCCAATTGCAAGGCTTCTTGTAAGGCCTTAGCCTGAGTTTCTAACTTTTGCTACCTCAATGGATACTTCAAATGTGGAAATAAAGAGTTAACAAATAAATGTCTATTTTTCATAGTTGTAATAGGATACTTCAACTTACCTTTTAGTTTCTTGAACTTCTGATCAACGTCCCAAACTAACTCACTTGGATTTTGTTTTATCTCTATCGTCTCATTCATGAACTGATCCTCTGAACTAGGTCGTTTAAATTCAATGATCAATGTCTTCTTCACATCTGTGATAGTTGTAGGTGTTCCCAGTGGAATGTTTACTGTGAGACTCATATACCAGTCCAATGCACAGTCTCTAAATTTGATCGCCAACTGTGCCACTTTTCTATCTTCATCTTTAATCTTCTTAGCTATCCAAATATTCTCACAAATAAACAAGTGCATCTCTGGGTCCTTCAACCCTTCTCCACTAAATTCTAGTAACCAAATAGTTGGATCTACTCCTGCCATTGTGAAGTTTGTTGTACTACCACCTCCATGCGGTGTAGATACTTGAATACTACTAGCTAAACTTATAATTTTACTTGAATTTCCACTGGACCAACGTACTACTAAAATCCTTCTACCACTAATCACTTGTTTTCTAAATGGTTCTTCTTCTTTAGATGTCTTAGTCACACATGGGGTTGTGGGTTCCACACTAATTCAGATATGGAATCGAGATCCTTCTTCTACGCCTGACCCTTGACCTCTGGTTTTCCTTTGATATGTGGCGCATAAGTTTCCTAAATATACCCCATCGCACGAAGATCCTCTACCTCTTCCTAATCACTGTCCAATCCCTCTCGCTCAGATACTACCCTCTTTTTACTACTGATCTTATACTGGTAGGGTCTTCCACTGCACGTCACTCCTTCTCTATCCATTATCTCCTTGGTTTGTTCCTCATTCATCATAATGGGGTCCATTGCTTCCTTCTTCTAGCCTCCATATAGATCCCTCTCCATATATCATATATTCCTTAGTGCTTCCCCCAGTTCCCCCATGCACACAGAGTGATTTAGTTGTCTAAATCCATTTTCATCACTCCTTTATCATGCAATAAAATATTAATTGACATGTAAAATGATCGAATGTATCATCCTCTTGGTCCCTTCAAAAACTCCTTCTCTGTAGCATTGTATGACTTCTCAGTATCTACTACAAACTTAGTAATAAATCCTACAACAATACCATCTAACGAGAAATCCACTACTTGTGTGAATTTATTATTGACCCTTTCCAACCGTGCAATATTCTCAGTAGTCCACTCTACTGGCCTTATCCTATTAGTTGGATGAGTATCCTTCAACCTCAATATCCACTCATGTAATAATTGTAGAAAATAACAGAAATATGCCTCATGCAAATCAGTAAACACATACCTCTATAGATATTAGCGTGGTGTATACCCGGGGCTTCTATTGTCTTTCTACACAAACTCGAGTTGTTTTTTTTGTAGCCATATTTCAATTCACTGCTTAGCTAGATTCCATGGTATAAACATTCCCTTCTAACACTGCATTATCTTCATCAAATCCCCTCCAATCCTATCTTCTGAGTTCAAATTGGAAATAGAACAATTTGTTGGATGTATGGGTTGACCCCGGGTTCTACCTTAGTTCTCCAACAAAACCCTAGAAACCATTGTCCCTTGTAGGCACCAAAAGGAAACACTGCACATAGGGGTCACAAAGCAGTCTCACCCAAGATAACTTATGGTTGATTACATAACCCAAATGTGTGCATTCGTGGAAGGGATGATGCTCATGGGGATGTTAGACCTAAATATTCTCCAGCTTCAATATTCATCAGATATACCATATCATCATTAATATCTACCATTCAATTAACCTTTAACATTCATTCTACAGGAACTAACATCTCTAATCTAGTGCACATTGCAAATTAACCTTAACATATGCATTCATCTAACCATTCAGTCATCATAAAAGACATTGCAAAACATAAATAACACATTCCACACATTTACACAGAATTTTACCGTGGTTCACCCCCCTGGGCTACGCCCACAAGTATTTGGCATTCTATGCTTCTTTATTCATATTCCTCAAAATATTGTGTTGCACACATTACATCATAAGTTTAGTAATAGTGAGGCTGACCAATGTTGCACGAAGCTCCATAATTTGTGACCTGACCCTTAGTTACAACTCCAAAATAGACTCATCTCCAAAACTGACTGAGTAATTTTCTCCAAAACTCTCTACCAAAAATATGAGACAGGTCTCCCCTAGCTACCTCATAAATCATATATTTAAACTACCAAAAGTGGGTTAAAACCCATTACATTGATTACCAAAACCCTAACCCTAGTGTATTAGGTTTTTCCACTTTACAACCTCCTGCGCACAATTGTTCTTCCATCCAACCATTTCCTCATCGTGTTGTCCTTATTTTTCCTTTGAATTTGTGTTATTTTTCCTTACTGTCTAGTGTGCGCTACTTATTTGGTCCATTCCTTAGTTATTCCTTGAAATTTGCTCCCAAAATAACTTGCTCCAATGCTATGGTTAACCATGGTTGAGCTTGACGTGGACCAAATTTTACTATGGTTGTTCATGGTTAACCTTCATGATGGTTGACTATGATTGACCCTGACCATGTTTGACTATTGGTGACCATGCCCATGGCTTAACTTTGAAGACTCTGTGGTGTTGATTATGTTGGACAATGTTGATTGTGTTTAACCATGGTTTACTATGACACTATCAAATTGTAATGTTGGTTAGGTTTTGTTCCTCAGATTGCGACATCAGGTTTTGTTTGTCTCGTGACATTGTAAGGTTATGTTCGTCACATCACAATGTAGGGTTTATTTTGACACATTATGGCATTGGAATAGGTTTTTCATAGTCTAAAAATGGGCTATGTTCGTCACATTGTGATGTAAAAAAAATGGTTGTCTCGCTGCAATGTTGGGATATGTCTATCACATTGCGACATTGGGTTGTGTACATCACAATGTGACAATGGGTTATGTTCATCAGAAAACAACATTTGGAAATTTTTGTCACATTATGACAACAAGAAATTTTCATCACATTGCAATGACAAGGATATGTTCGTCAAATTGCAACAATATGGCTATGTTCGTCACACTACGACAATGGGGCTATGTTCGTCACATTGTGACGAAAAGGATATGTTTGACACATTGTGACATTATGATGTTTGTCATATTGTGACACTACTATGTTCATCACATTGCAACATTACTATGTTCATCATTGTCCGGCGACAATGATATGTTTGTCACATTGTGACAATATGGCTATGTTCATCACATTAAGATGGTGGAGTTATGTTCGTCACATTGCGATGATAGGGATATCTTTGACACATTGTGACATTACTGTGTTTGTTAGATTGTGAGACTACTATGTTTGTCACATTGCAACATTACTATGTTCATCACTTTGTGACAACAAGACTATGTTCATCACATTGCAACAATATGGCTATATGTTTGTCACATTACTACAGTGGGGCTATGTTTGACACATTGCGATGTTACTATGGTTGTCATATTGTGGCACTACTATGTTCATCACATTGCAACATTACAATGTTCATCACTATGTGACGACAAGGATATGTTTGTCACATCGTGACAATATGGCTATGTTCACCACATTGCAACGAGAGGGATATGCTCATCACGTTGAGATGACAGGGCTATTTTTTCCACATTGTGATATTACTATGTTTGTGAGATTGCGACACTACTATGTTTGTCACACTACAACATTAATATATTCATCACTATGCGACAACAAGGATATGTTCGTCACATTGCGACAATATGGCTATGATGGTCACATTATGACGACAAAGATATGTTTGTCACAATGTGACAACAAGGCTATTTTTGACACATTGCAACATTACTATGTTTGTTAGATTGTGACAATACTATGTTCGTCACATTGCAACATTACTTTGTTCATCACTTTGCAACAACAAGGTTATGTTTGTCACATTCTAACAATATGGCTATGTTTGTCACATTAAGACAATGGGGCTATGTTTGATAGATTGTGACGCTACTATGGTTGTTAGACTATGACGCCATTATGTTTGTCACATTGCAACATTACTATGTTTTTCATGTTGCAATGTTCGGTTTTATTCATCATATTGCAACATTGGGTTATGTTTGTCACATGACAAGGCTTATTTATGTTCTACATGTAACGAAAATGAAGTTTTGGCCAAGTTTTAACAAAAAATTTAACGAATTGTTTCATTTTTCACAAAGAAAGGAACTTTGAACTAATGTGATTTATTGCATAAAAGAAAAATTAGGATCATAATCATTCTAATGGCATTGATAGCAAATCATCTTTAACTTTACATATGATTATTGTAACTTCTTCTAAAGACATTGATAGAAAATCATCTTGAACTTTGTATATGATTAATTATACTTATTCTAAGTACATTGATAATAATTCTACTTGATTTATACTTGTTCTAATCACATTGATAACAAATCATTTAATAATTTATACTTGTTAGAAGAGCATTGATAGAAAGTCATACAGAACATTGCATATGATGAGTTATATTATTCTAAGGACATCGATAAGAAAATATACTTGATTTATACGTTATAGATGATTATTTATGTTTGTTCTAAGAACATTTAAAGGAAATCAACTTCTTTTATACTTTGCGGATGATAATTTATACTCATTCTAAGGACACTGATAGAAAATCAACTTCAAATTTGATGATGATTTACTATTTTTATAAGAACATTTAAGTACACTAGACATGGATCATAGAGTCTATACATTGCACCATGATACAAACTATGACCATTTTAGATCCATATATAATTTTTATATATTTCTTGCTAATTTTATTTGTCATGGGTAGGAGAATTAACAAAGCAAGTCTCTCACCCATATAAAACTTTCATATATATATATATATATATATATATATATATATATATATATCCCATTAAAACCCATGTAATGAAACAAATAAATTTCATACAAACATTAAACCATATTCACAAACCATTAAAATAAATACAAGTGTTTTGGTCATTTATAACCATACCAATTATATGTTTTGTTATATAATTTATATAGTTACAAATTATTTTTTATATAACATAAATTTTTTATATATATAAAAATAAAAATAATTTTTATTGCTAATATTTCATTGTATAGGAAAATATTAAAAAAAAATTAAAATACAGTTTATTATTATTATTCCATTAACAAATACTTATATAATCTAAAAATATAAAAACTAAAAATATAGTTTATTCTTAGTATTCCATTAATAAATATTTTTAAAAATGTAAATATAAAAAAATTGTAATCTTTCTTAAGATTAAATATATTTACAAATTTGCAATCTTTGTTAAAGATTAGTTAACAATTCAAGTGGATTAAAATAAAGTATTAATAGACTAATAAAATAATACATCAATAATTATTACATTAATGTAATGTGTAAATTAAAATATTGATTTACATTAAAATGTATCTTATTAATTAATTGATACATGAATAATGTAATGTATTAATTAATTAATAAATTAATATATATTTTAAAATTTTATTTCATCCGAAGAGAAAATAAATTTACATTCTGTAGAAAACATGGAGAAACCATGTTTTTGTTGTCCATCTGAAAGTATCCCCATAAAGGGTCATGGGAGTCCCATACATATACAAAAATTGAGTCATGAAGACTCAGTGGATATAGTCCATACATATACAAAACGTTGTCAGGACTTAAATTCTCATCATATACACATAAATTGTACCAAAAAAACATCTTGTTGTACTAATTAATAAAAGAGTGTTGTATATAGAGCCTTTCTAATTTTCGAGCAATGCTGATAAAACTGATAAAGATGAAAAAATTAGTCCAAATGGTCCAAATGCTCTAGGGGAAGAAGATATTATATAAAGGTTTTGTGGAAGTACTCAAAATGATATCCATTTTTGTCTTCTAATATTTTCCATTACCCATAATCCAACTGAAGGCCTCTCCCCTCTGTCTATCGCAAAACAAATAGTTATTTGGGCATTCAATTGAAGCCAAATATTTATCTAAAATATGATTGGGTCTGGATGATAGAAAAATTGGAGAAGAGATTAAAGGTATGGAGCTTCAAATGGATGTCCAGATATGGAAGGGTGGTTCTTGTAAAGTTAGTTTTGGATGCCATCCCTATCTATTGGATGTTTTTATCTTGGATCCCTAAAGGGGTATTTGAAAAGATTCACATATTATGCTTCAAATTCTTGTGGGCTGGGTCACAAGACAAAGTGGTGCTCCCATGGGTAAAATGGGAATTTTGGCCATCCCAACGCATCTCCCCTTTGTCCATCACAAAAAAAAATAACATCATCTAAAAAAATAAGATGTGATAGATATAGAGTAGGGAAAATAGATATACCCCGAAAAAGAACATGTACTTTTGCATCTGACAATAATATGCTAATATCTTCAGCCACCAAGAGGAAAATCAGTGGGGAGAGAGGGCATACATGCAATAACCCTCTCCTTGCATGACAAAATGAGGAAGTTGTTTCATTTATTCAGACAACAAAGGTGGTAGAAGTAATAAATATCATAACTTAGTTTATAAAAGGGAGTTCAAACCCTAGGTGTTTCAGCAACATCGAGATATAGAGCCAACTCGCCCGATCATAGGCCTTTAATAGATCAATGTTTACCACTACACCTTTTATTTTTATTGTCTTTATACTATGAAAGCCTTCCCATGCCACACCAATGGCCTCATGAATATGCCTTCCTTCTAGGAAACAAAACTTCTCTTTTGAAATTGACTCTGATAGAATAGGTTTCAACCTCTTGGCAATGATTTGTTCCACCACTTTATAGATGCAGTTGCAAAGCGAGATTGGCGAAAATTCCTCAAAATATTGTGGATCATCCAATTTTGGTATTATGGTTGTAAAAGTGGTGTTGATATGAGCATATATATGCCCTTCCCACCTTGATTCCTCCACCACCTTTAAAATATTTACCCCAATCAAATCATAACAACCTGTGAAAAACTCAATTGGAAAGTCATCTGATCCCGGGCTCTTGTCCTTTTCAAAGCTTCATAGGACCTCCTTGAGATCCTCTTCTCAGAATTCTTCCATGAGGTTCATGTTTTCCTCTTCACCAGCAAAGTGTGGAAAAAATCCTACCACCTTAACAATTTCTGCAATTGAGGACCGACTATCTTCCTTGAAAAGGGAATGGATGTAATTTTATCCTAGCTAAGCTATCCCTTCAAAAGAAGAGACATCCCTCCCTTTATTATCTTTAAGGATCCATATGGTACTTGATAGATTTCTACCTTTATCATATGCTTGAAAGAAATTTTTATTTTTGTCTCATTTCTCCAGCCAAATAGTTTGACTTTTAAGTCTCCAAGTTGCTTCCTTGTCATCCAAAAGTTTCCTCTTCTTTTATTCTAGTTGAATCAACTTGTATTTGGATTCCTCAGTTTCATAGACTCCATATGTTGACTCATAAATGGAGTTTAGGGTTTCCTTTGTATCCACTAGATCTTTTTCATCCTAGGCACGCTTTTAACTTTCCCACTCTTTTGTAGGTCTCTTCACCTTCTTTAAATTGGTAATAAATTGGAAAACTGTTGCTACTCCTGAATATGTATCAAAGGGAGTCCATTGTTCCTTCACCAGATCAGTGAAAATTTCCTCCTTAATCCATTCTGGATTGAATTTGAACAGACTGGTAGGCTCGCACATCCCTTTTTCCACCTCAAGAAAAATTGGATAATGATTTGAAACCCAACCAGTACCTACACATTGTCTCATATGTAAATTACCATCCAAAAGTTTATCTAAGACAAAAAGAATGATTCAATTTTTTTTTTTATTATCTCATCCCCAACTCTATTATTTCTCCATGTGGGGCATAATATTGTGGGGGAAATATCTAAAATCCATTTTCCTTCGAAAATATGCATAAAAAATATGATAAGGATTCAGGTCTGGCACGAGGGCCCCATATCTCAGCTGAACCTATCGAAAATATTAAGTCCCCCCCCAAAAAAAAAAATTAGGGTATCTGAGTTGAAGACATATTTGTTCATCAGGGTTTCCTAGAATGAAACTCTCTCAGAGTATGGCTCGTATATATTTATTATAGTAAATTGCATCCCCAAATCAGATGATAGGAGAATTTCCCCTAGTCCATAATCAAATCTCATACAATTTATCCATTTTTTCATTTCATTTTTCCATCCAAGTGCCAACCTCCCCCCACAAGCGTCCTCGAGTGTCCATACAAACAAAACACTATATTTTTACTAAATTTTCTAATAGAGAGAAAACTTATGAACTTTTTCCCAAAGTCCCTGGTAGGAAAATGATGTCTTATTGATTTGACTCAATCATCCTTTTGAGGGAATATTTTTTGGATGGTCTCGCCACACCCCTACAATTTAAAGAGAGACACTACATGGGGGAACCCTTCGATGCTCTAATCTCCCCCTTTATGGACAACTGTTTACCGGAAACAAGATCCAAGAGGGCTCGTTTTTGGGATTTTGAGATGAGATATTTTTTCCCCCGCCTCGAACCCCTGAGATAGGTGTAGGATTTGTACCAATCCCTTCAGCCCTATTTTGGCATAGGTTGGAGGAAGAGGGTATATATCAACTCCTCGATTGATAGGAGATGTCCTCCTCCTCTAAATCCATATATTATTCGAGATCCTCACAAATGTTAACCGAAGACGAGACAATTGAGGGGGAAATAAAGGAACACAAAGCAAGTGCAGAGAATGACCCCATCGAAAAATAGCAAAAAACCTCATAAGATAAAGATAGTTTTTTCAGGGATCCCATCCAATATTCACCAAGTAGAGATAAAGAGTTTATTAAAAAATTAATAGGGGAAGGTGGATTCAAAATGTTACCCAAGTGTGTCGGATGGTCTCCTTGCACTACCAAACCTTGAAGGCTTCCTAGGAAAGAATAATATCTCATATCCACTGTGTCCTTGTCAATAGGAGAGGATTTACCTGACATAAGATCACCTCCCACTATAAATTGAGAGGGATGATTTTGTGTCTTTTCCTTCCACTGAATGATTTGATAAATGTTTTCTTTGCGACATCGAACGTTTTCTAGAATGAGTCATCCTCGACCCCTCTTATATCTCCTAGAGAGGAAGACTACACTGACTTGCATTGTGGCCATATTGGTGGCATCTTTGGCAGTGGGATGGGACACCCTCGTAATACAATTTTTGTTTAAACGACTTCTCCCTTGAAATTAATTCTAGTTCTTCAATTAGTCCCTCCCGTATATTGGGAGACACAGAGATCCTAGATATTGCCATTTCCCTTGATTCCAAAAAGAACATATCCACGTACAGATAGGTCCCCAGAAAATTCTCGAGCTCCGCAAATATTTTTTTGGTCCAAAACTCCATAGACAGTCCCAGAAGCCTAACCCAAATATGTGCAACATCCATTCTTTACCTGTTGGTATCAAACATGGTTTTTTTTAGAATAATTGGGGTGGATTCTATAATCCATATATTCCTATGAACCCAATCCACCTCCTTCATTGAGATGAACTTAAAACAAAACCAACCCCTAGTTAGGGTTTGAACCAGAGGAGCCATACCTAGGGAAGAAGACCAATATTTTTCTTCTCAATCCTTTAACAATTTTACATTGAAACGATGTCCCCTCACCGGACCTACTAGTTTCATTTCATCCATATCCACCACCTCAAGATCTGAAATATCCACCCCTAATATCATCTTTGATTCTCATTTGGTCTTGACACTCTTATTTTTCTAGCTCCGTGGGGAAGATTGGTTTAACGAGTGTTCTTTTTATGCATGAGCTCATGACATTGTGATGGGACCTCTACATGTATTGATGTATTCATGTCCTTGAGGACCATCGGTCCTCACAACATGTGTCGAAGAAACCAACATTGAATCGACGAAAGTCGTTGCATCTGTAGATTCCCCTCTGTCACAAGAAAAACTCAGGCTCGGCTCCAAGGAAGGGGGAAATCAAACTAGTTCCCCATTGAAAAACTTCGTCGTTGGTACAAACCCTAGAAACCCTAGATCCGAGGGTCTTGGGTCTCCAAAATTTCCATTACTAGGACCTAGTAAATTAATATATTATTAATTAATAAATTGCTAAAATATTACTACACTAATAAAACAATACATTAATAATACATTATTAGAGTAATAATACATTAATAACATTAAATTTCTTAATATATACATTACAAAAGTATGAATATATTAAAAAATTAAAAAAATATTAACATACTAATAAAGCAGTACATTACGTTAAATTAAAACTAAAGTTATTAAATTAATATTAGCTTTTTATGCATGAGCTCATGACATTGTGATGGGACCTCTACATGTATTGATGTATTCATGTCCTCGAGGACCATCGGTCCTCACAACATGTGTCGAAGAAACCAACATTGAATCGACGAAAGTCGTTGCATCTGTAGATTCCCCTCTGTCACAAGAAAAAACTCAGGCTCGACTCCAAGGAAGGGGTAAATCACACTAGTTCCCCATCGAAAAACTTCATCATTGGAAAATACCGTAGAAACCCTAGATCCGAGGGTCTTGGGTCTCCAAAATTTCCATTACTAGGACCTAGTAAATTAATATATTATTAATTAATAAAATTGCTAAAATATTACTACACTAATAAACAATAATAATAATACATTATTAGAGTAATAATACATTAATAACATTAAATTTCTTAATATATACATTACAAAAGTATGAATATATTAAAAAAATTAAAAAAAATATTAACATACTAATAAAGCAGTACATTACATTAAATTAAAACTAAAGTTATTAAATTAATATTAGTATTAAATTACTACAATTATTATTATTATTATTTTATATATATATATATATATATATATATATATATTAAACTCGGGGAATCGGGACACAACTCACTTGCCTTCGCATTCTGTATGACACGAGGTCAACTTCGCCTACCATCATATAACCTAGGGTGTAACCACCTTACCAAGTAAGAATGGCGCACGAGTAAATCCGAGTGAGAATCGAACATGAGACTTCATTTTACAAATTTCCTTCCATTTACATGGCACTGCCAATCGGTCTACACCGTAAGGGCTATTATCATTAAATTATTATTATTTTAAATTCTATTTAATATATTATTATAAAACAAACTTTAATACAAATAACCTTAACTCTTTAATATGTAACCCTAATCCTAATTCTAATAAAAAATAACCCTAACTTTAATCTCACTCTAACTCTAACCCTACTGTATTCACAATAATTGAAATGGAGAATAAAGTGATAGTCTCACATATAGATATAAGAAGAAAAAAATAAAATGATTAAACAAAGCTAGAATATGGAGTCAATAATAGTGAGAGATGATATTAAAAAAAATCATTATCGATTTTGTATTCTAAATGTTCTGTATTTAAAGGAAAGAATAATCCAGGTTAATATTTCTCCTATTGACCTCCATGTCCTCGAGACTCCATGCTTCATTAATTACTAAAAAAAGACAAGAACATATCATCAATATTTTGCAGCCACTCAATTTAATTTTTGGATTCAAATGTGACACTACTATGTTCATCATATGAAATATTATTTGGTATTGTGACTACGTGTCTAATAAAATTCCTTAACTCAACTCTATAGTCAAAATTTTAGAATTTAGTTGTCATCAAAACGGAATAATACAAAACCTTGCTTGTTATGAATACAAAAAATTGTATGTATGAGTAACTATCAAAACAATTATTCTAGCATTGAAAATGGGCGCAAGCCGAATGCTATGAACAAATTGTAATTTTTAAATGAAGGGATCATGTCTAGAGTAATTGGAAATCATTAATCTGATAGAAATACTAATTCAATGTTATTATTCAAAAATCAATTTAATAATAATATATGGTAGTGGAGAAGTCCCCGAGGTGTAGGATAGTCGGTGACAAAGTGTGTTGTTAAGGAACTCTATGATGTTAAGTCACCGGTTTGAAACCTGCAGGGAAAAAAATCTAGCCATGTTAAGGGTTGGTGTGGCTCAGGAAAGGTGTCATCCTTGATTTTTTAGATATGTTAGTGGAGTTGTTAAATGGATTGCAGTAGTCATTCATCTTTTCCTTTCTTTCTGTGACCAATGGGAAACCAGTTCTCCATTGATAAACTTGCAAAATCCAACAACTCCTGCCATTCTATTTGAACCTTTCCAATGATTTTGGAGCCTCTCATGCTTCCCAACAACATTGATTTGCTTGTACACCTTAAGTCAAACATGAGAAAGTCAAATATAAGCTTCGAAACCAAAACACCATTTTCTATGCCAGATGTACATTCCACTAATAATGCTTCTCTCCACTTTGGATGTGACAAAGCCAACGTTGTCTTAGTATTCATTGTCATGGTACTAAGAGCATTATATATATAATAATGAATAAATAGTGTACTGTTACACAATTTCACACCCACTATAATTTATTTTCTATCAATTTGAAGTTGATCCTGTTGATTGTAACACAACAGGATTAAGACGCAACTGAGAGATCATGGTAATAACATTTGTTAAAACCACTAATTTTTTCTTAAATATTATGCATTTTGACAGTTTCTCCCTTAACCCTACAAAGAAGATATCTATGAGGAAGAAATACAGTGTTCTCAAAGAATATGAAGCATATAGTTACAGTGATAGAGACCCTTTTGTGAAGTCCTATTGTTCACTTGATTAAAAACGCATGCATGCACGAGGAAGATAGATCCCATGTGGTTCACATGATTAAGCACACACCCATGAGGATGATATATTATTGTGATTGTCATTGAGTGCTATGTAAAGAGTTTAAAATAAACCTAATTGTTTAAGCACGGTAACAACTGATTCACCCTCCCTCTCATTTGTTCAACAATTGGTATCAGAGATGGTTCCTTTTATCTAAAGGTAGATCAGTAAGATTAAACATGTCAAGCCATGATTGAACATCAACCAATAAGGTCCCCATGTTCAATGGAACAAACTTTGCCTTTTGGAAAGTTAGGATGAGAACCTACATAATGGCTTTAGGTGCAGATGTTACACATGATTTTGGTCATCTTGGTGATGTATTAACAATTGTGTACTCAGGCTCCCAACAAGAACTTTCTCCTGAGAAAAGTGGAATTTATCTCCTTCCAGAAAACATATTTTCAAAGTGAGTTCACAGGCTTCATATGGCCTAGGGTGCGAGAATGACCCATTCTCACAGGCCACCTTCATCTAGGGTGAAAACTTCTCGCAGGTTTCTCTATACACAGGGTGTGAACTTGTTTTTAAGCTTGGAAAAGAGAAGAAGTCTCTAGGGTTCTAGAAGGGAATATTCTAGAGAATGAGTTGGCATTCATATGGTTGTCATTTTAATGGCTTCTCTGATTTGGTGGGATCATTCTCATCCATGCCATCTCACCCTCTCCTATATATTAAAAGGATTCTCATGGAAAAGGTTAAGCAAGATTGAATGAAGAATTGGTGAAAGAATTGTGTGAAGAACCTTGTTGAGACAGAAGCTTGGAGACTCTAGTTGGTCTATCAAGAAATATTGGATCTTCTTCATGCAAGTTCAAGAACAAGTGTGTGTGTTGGAACCAAGAGCCACCGAAAGGAAGCTTGCGATATCAAGGGGATTAGGTTGTATCTTCTACTTTCAATTAATATGATACAATGACATGTCCCTTTCCCATAAAGTCACTCTTACTTTATTGTGTAATTCCTTGATCATATGCATAAGTTGACGTTGAGTACATTTTTCTATATTCACTTTGGTCGGTTTGTGTTGTCTTAGTATTGACCTCACGATATTACCAGAGCAAAGCAGGAGCAACAGAGAGCTAAGGAAGTGATACAAAGGTATGTCACTTGTTCCCCCTTACTAGCTAATTAAATGATCATAACTTAGGGAAAGAGTCATGTCCTATCCTGTTTTGTTCTAGCTCCAGGTGGATCTAGGGAGATCTGTTAGTGTCTGTATCTACCGATTAGTCCTATAACAACAGATGTCTGGGATGTGGTAGAGATTGGTTATGTGAAGCCAGTTGTACTAGCTAATAAGGATAAAAAGCTAGAGTTCAACTTCAACACTAAGGCTATGAATGCTATTCTGAGTGGGCTTGCATAAGAGGAATTTGTAAAAGTTATGCATTTAGAAACAGCCAAAGACATGTGGGACAAACTCATTAGCAGTTATGAAGGTAATGAGAAGGTAAAAGATGCCAAGCTTCAAACCTATAGAGTACAGTTTGAACAACTATAGATGAAAGAATATGAAACTGTTGGTAAGTACTTCCTAAGAGTTGAAGAATTAGTAAATGCAATGAAAGAACTTGGTGAAAAAATTGAGGAACCCTCTCTAGTTCAGAAAATTTTGAGATCTCTGCCAGATAGGTTCAACCCAAAGGTCTCATCTATAGAAGAACTTAATGATCTAAAGGCTTTGTCTTTTGATCAAATTCTAGGAATGTTGAAAGCATATGAAATGAGGATAGTTAAAGATAAAACCACCTCTAGAGAAGCATCGTTTAAAGAAGACAAGAATGAGGATTCTGAGCCTGATGAAATTGAAGAAAAAATTGTGAGAAGACTAAAGAAAGGATCATGCAAGTACCAAGGTAAGTTTCCCTTCAAATGTTTCAACTGTGGTAATATAGGTCAGTTTGCATCTAAATGTCCACACAATAAACAAGATCAAAACTCTGAAGGTGAAAAGAAGTTCAAGCCCAAGAGATTTGGTAAAAAGAAAAGTTTTTGTGTAAACAATGATAACTCTTCAGAAGACACAGATAGTGACTCCTCGTGTGAAGATAATATCAATGACTTTATGCTTATGGACCAAGAGGATTATGATAATAAATCACAGGAAGTAATGCTGACAATGAATAAGTTGTGGTTGACCTGGAAGGAGAACTGATTAGTGCATTGGAAGAGATTGCCAGACTCAGAATTAAGAAGAGAAAACAAAAACAATTGTTGATACAGTTCAAGAAAGGAAGTAAAGAACCTGATGAAGACTTTGTCCTGCTAAAAGTGGAATTAGAAGAGGCAAAGAAAACTGAAGACATTATGAAACAAAAGTTATCAGAAAAGAAGGCAAGATGTGAAGCTCTGGAAAAAGAAGTAGTGAAAACTAGGAAAGAGTTGGAGAAGTTTCAAGCCTTGTATCATTAGAATCTGTCAAGTATCAAAGCCTTGGAAGAATTGGCCACCATTCTGAATCAACAAAGAAACCTAAAGTTGAAAACAGGTCTGGGTTATGAAGAGGGATCAAGTAGTGATCAACCGAGCAACAAAGAACCCATCAAGTTTGTCAAATCTACAACCTATGACAACAACAAATCTGTAGAAACAAAAGAATATAATCAACTTCCCAGGAGGATTAACGAAAGAGGTACCAGAACTAAAAATGTGGATCAGAGAAATAATGTACTCTCTATTCAAAGAAATCATCAGTATGGAAGAAATCGACCTTCTCAAAGAAGACATCCATTTTCTAGGTACCAACGATTTTTCTATGGATATTGTTTTTTCTGTTCCAACTTTGGTCACAAAGCTGTAAACTATTCTTTAAAATTTACATATGAGAAATCAAGTCATTCAAGGTATAGATATTTTCCACAACAAAGAATGAGACAACCAAGTAACAAACCACCACAGACTGCAAGTCACTTGATGGCTGGGAAAAGGACACAAGTTAAGCATAATAATCGTTATGATCCTTTATTCAACGAACCAGAATATTACATTTGTCATAACTATGGACATAAAGTTGTTGACTGTCGCTTAAAGAACTATGAACCAGATTTGAATTCCCCTGCTGAAAATCTCAAGGTTTGGAAGAAGAAAGAAAGTGACAAGTGTGGATTAGTGTTGTCAGCTCAAAGAAAAAAGAACCCTTGGTATATAGACAGTGGATGCTCCAAACATATGATGGGAGACAAAGGTAAGTTTCTATCTCTAAGTGAAAGAAAATTAGGAAACATAACATTTGGAAATCATGCTCCAGGTAAAATCAAGGGTAAAGGAATGGTGATTCTGAGTAATGGAAATGGAAAAGCCCAAGATGTTCTGCTGGTAGATGGGCTGAAACATAATCTACTCAGTGTAAGTCAAATGTGTGACAGAGGATGTGAAGTGGTGTTCACTTCCAAGGAATGCAAGATAAAGTCTGTAAACTTAGGACAAGTGGTGGCTAAAGGCATAAGGACATAAAATAATGTATATGTGCTGAAAGAAGATAGAGAAGAGTGTCATCTAAGCAAACATGATGAGAGATGGTTATGGAATAGGAGACTTGGACATCTAAACTTTGACCACTTAATCAAGATCAAAAATATTGATGCAGTAAAATATCTTTCGAGAATATCAAATACACAAGATTCTATGTGTAAACCTTGCCAAGTAGGAAAGCTAACCAGGACACAGTTTAAATCGAAGAGCTCTATTTCAACAGAGAAACCACTCCAAATAGTTCATATGGATTTATGTGAACCATCAAGATAGGAAGGCACAGGGAAAGAAAACTACTTCATGCTGATCATTAATGATTACTCCAGACTTACTTGGGTTGCCTTTCTCAAGGAAAAAGATGAAGCATTTGAGAAATTTAAAATATTTAAAGCCTTAACTGAGAATCAAACAGGAAATAGGTTAAAGGAAGTAAGGTCAGATAGAGGAGGATAATTTATGTCAATTTATTTCAAGGAATTATGTGATAAACATGGGATCAAGAGAGAATACAGAATCCCAAGAACTCCACAACAAAATGGAGTAGTTGAGAGGCAAAACAGAATAGTGCAGCAAATGTCCAGGTCAATGATGAATGAAAATAACATTGGTCAAACATACTGGGTAGAAGAAATAAACACAGTAGTCCATGTTCTTAACAAATCCCACCTCAGACCACACAGTGACAAGACACCTTATGAACTGTGGTATGGGAGACCTGCTTCAATCAAACACTTCAAAGTATTTGGGAGTAAGTGTTACATACAGAATAATGATGAGAATCTTGGAAAGTATGATGTCAGGGCTGATGAAGGAATCTTCTTAGGGTATGCTACAAACAGTAAAGGATACAGATTCTATAATAAGAGGTTGCATAAATTGGCTGACTGTATTGACATAAAAGTTGATGAAGTAATCCCAGTAAGAGAGGTTAACAATATTGAATCAACAACAAATGATATAGATGAAGTTGAAGCTAAACATGTCCAAGAATCAAAACAATAAGACTTTGAGTCAGATGAAGATGCAAATATTAAAATAGACTCAAATCAACAGACAACATCAAATTCCTCCTCCCGAATGACTCAAAAGAATCATCATGCAAGTCAGATAATTGGTGAAAAAGACAAAGGTGTACAAACCAGGAGAAAGATAATAAAAAACACTAAGTAATCACATATAGCCTTCATATCCATGGTGGAACCCAAGAACGTTAATGAGGCCAGTAAAGATGTAAATTGGTTAAACTCTATGAATGAAGAATTGGACCAGATTGAAAAGAATGACACTTGGGACCTAGTTCCTAGGCCAACAGACAAAAATATAATAGGATCAAAATGGGTCTACAAAAATAAGATGAATGAACAAGGAAAAATTGTCAGGAACAAAGCCAGATTGGTTTGTAAAGGGTATTCTCAAATAGAAGGACTGGATTTGGATGAAACATTTGCACCCGTAGCAAGACTAGAAGCTATTAGAATGTTTCTTGCCTATGCTTGTCATAAACAGTTTAAAGTCTATCAAATGGATGTCAAGTCAGCTTTTCTAAATGGATATTTAAACAAAGAAGTCTATATAGAACAACTAGAGGGTTTCCAATTGTCAGATAACCCTGACCTTATATGCAAGCTGAAGAAAGCTTTATATGGGTTGAAACAAGCCCCTCGTGCCTAGTATCACAGACTGGATATGTATCTACAAGACAAAGGATTCAAGAGAGGAACAATTGAAAAAAATACATATCTCAAAATAGAAGGTAATGATCTTTTCATTGTGGTGGTCTATGTCGATGACATCATCTTCGGTAGTAATAATGATTCATTGGTAAAATGGTTTGCTTCTACCATGTAGTCTGAGTTTGAAATGTCTATGATAGGGAAACTATCATTTTTTCTTGGACTACAAATTACTCAGAAGTCTGAAGGAATATTTATTTCTCAAGAAAAATATCTAAGGGAAATGTTGAAAAGGTTTTAGATGGAAGACTCTAAACCTATGAGAACACCTATGGTCACTGGATGTAATTTAAGCAAGGATGATGATTCACTTGATGTTAATCAAAGTTCATATAGGTCTATGGTAGGCAGCTTATTGTATATCACAGCATCATGTCGAGACATAATGCATGTTTTTGGAATAGTAGGGAGTTATCAGGCCACACCTAAACAAAGTCATTTGTTAGTTGTCAAACAAATATTAGATACTTGAAAGGAACCATGGACTATGGCCTATGGTATCCTAGGACTCAATTTTTTCAACTATCAATATATTCAAATGCTGATTGGGCTAACTGCGTGGATGAAAGGAAAATAACGAGTGGAGGTGCCTTCTTCTAAGGAGATTCCCTTGTATCATGGTTAAGAAAGAAGCAAGGTTCCATATCCTTATCAACTACAGAAGTTGAATACATTGCAGCTGCTACATCTTTCACTCAAGTATTGTGGATGATTCAGACACTTGCGGACATAGAAGTAAAATGTACTGCACCGATCCCAATTCACTGTGATAATACCAGTGCACTTATTTTGTCAAAGAACCCTGTGTTTCACTCTAAGACCAAGCATATACCCATCAAGTATCACTTCTTGAGGGAACATGTAACAAACTCTATGGTATCTATGCATTATATTCCATCCAAAGAATAGATTGTTGATATCTTCACTAAACCGCTTGCAAAAGCTCAATTTCAGTATCTACGCCAGAAGTTGGGCGTGATCCCATTATCAACCTAAGAGAGTCCATCCTGTCAGGGTGAGTATGTATTGGTTGAATATCTGATCCCTCCAAAAAATACCACAACACCTCAGGGGGAACATCTTTTCTTTGACATTGATGTCAAAGGGGGAGAAAATGAGTGGTCCAAACCGGATGCTATAGTTGGAGGTCCAAACAGATTAGCACAACCATTCAGGGTTGCCATCAATTCCAAAGGGGGATATTGTTGACATGTTTATAGGCAGAGCATGCTTGTCATTGATGGCAAGAACAACATGGTATGGTTACAGGAAAGAACATCAGAGGAAGACAACACAGGCAGGGTGTGCCTGTCATTTGATGGCAAACAGGCTCGGAAGACATCGTAAGTCCATATAGGAGGAGCACACATATGGAGAACAGATATCGGGCGTTAGATCTAAGTGCGAGGACCGACCGTCATTGGGTCTAGGAGAACCTACATGATATTTAAAGTGAAAGGTGAAGTGGGCTTACAAAATCCCGAAATCAGGAGGACCATCCATCTTCAGGTAGTACACGTGGCTACAGATCAACATTTCACTGACTGAGAGGTCAAAGGAAGGAGGGGCCTAACCTTCCAACTCACGATACGCAAAATTATGAAAATATCTGAGCCATTGGATTGAGGACTAAACTGGGTCATCAGATATAGGAGGTAGATCATGATAGACCACATCAGCAAGGACAGGTGGGATCCTACATTAGCAAGGACACGTGGCACAATCATACAATGACAAGTGTCAAGTTGAGTTGGCATCTCAGGCCATTGGAAATCACAAATCTAAGTGACACGTGGCAGCCACTCAGCTCATGACACATCATTGAGTGATGCAATAATGACGTCACTCCGAGAGTTTTTCTTCAGGATTTTTAGCTTCATCACTCCCCCAAAGTTCAGAAGGATAAAGTCCTGAGGCAGAGGATAGTCGTTGGATCAATGAGAAATCATGACTATTGATCTAATATGGATCCATTTTTTCATTTCGTAGATCGGGAATTCCAGAGGAAAGAGTTGCTATAACTCACGATATAGAAGGTCACGAAATGATTCTGGTTGTTGGAGCCAGAGGACACATGGCGAGCGATTGGGATTTTGTTGACTTGCAAATCAGGAAAGTCAAAGACAGTGTTGAGGGAACTCATGATATGCGAGGTCATGACATGATCACAGCCGTTGGATCACAAAATGTTGTGGACCATTGATCTAGAGAGAGAAGTGCTCGTTTGATTTGCGACTGGTCATAACTCATGGTCACATCGTCGAGAGTTGGAGGGAGGATCTAGAGCAACCAATATCCATTTTGGGGTTTGCAATATGAGGAGTCAAGGAGACTCATGGGATAAACCCCAAAATGTGAAATCGCGAAACGACTTCTGAATAGGTTGTGGTCACCGCCTAAGGCCACATGTGAAAGGAAAGGGATTAGCCAGAAAGGCTAGATGCCCACTATGAAGTTTTTTTCCTCAGAAGGATAGAAGGTTCCAAATGCATAAATGCATTGAGATATTCTAAGTAACTGCCAAAACAAAGTGATTGTGATTTCCAGAGAAGATGAAGAGTCTCGAGGCAACTGCTAGTGAAGTGTAGACTATTCATAGAGTTGACTGACAGATGGAAAAGAGGTCGAAGACTGTTACAACAAGTGAAGCCAAAGGACCTTATCAGAAGTGCCAGTGATCAGGAACTCAGAAAAGAGTATGCAGGGGGATAACACATGTAGCATGCAAAGGGTGCACAAAAACTATAAAAATGTAGAATAGAGTAGAGAGGGTTGTTGTTTATTGTGAGTGATTCATGCAGGTAGAAGTATGAATTCTACAGGATAAAATGTGCAATAAAAGCAAAGAGAAAGAATGTATATCTGAGATAGAAAAAGTAGGCTGAGGTGCACATGCAGAGTTAGAGTAGAAGATTAGAAAGTTCAAGAAGATGCAAGTAGAGAGACATTGATTGAGGCAGAGAAATTCAGTTTAGCAGAATAGTGAAGTGAATGGTAAGTCTTTGAATAAACATTGTCTCACTATAATAGAATGCTAAAAGAAAGGATTTATATCTCTGGGAGGAAGGGAGGTGCTAGAGAGGACTATTGTCCTCTAAGTTTCAAGTGGGTTCTTGAACACTGGGAGTTGTAGCTTCCATCTGGTTGCAGCCAGAAAATTCAAGGAGGTAGGGTGGTGCAAGAGAGAAGTGTTCTATGTTATACAGGTTGGAGCCTGTGTGACTAGAAGTTGGTGCTTCCATACAGTTGGTGCAAGAACACTCAGAGAGTTGGTGCTCTCGGCAAGTTGCATCTTGCAAAACAGAGGTTGTAGTCTCAATAGGAGTTGGAGCTTCCAAGAAAGATAATGTACAGAATATAAAGATTACTTATCATATAAAGAAGAAGAGGTTTTTACCCTTTATGGGTTTCCTCAGGAAATATCTATCTCTGTGTATTTAATGCGTTTGATTGATGCTGAATGATTTAATGCTTACTTCCCTGCATTATTTTGATTTTCATTGAGTGCTCTGTAAAGAGTTTAAAATAAGCCTAATTGTTTAATCATGGTAACAACTGATTCACCCCCCCTCTCAGTTGTTCAACAAATAGGAATAACCCTAATAACCATTAAGAGTGATGTGATAATTATTAACAGTTGTTTAATGGTAATTATTAACAGTTGTTGAATTTGATATTAAACATAATCATACCTAAATTCATATTGATCCACCATTGTTTGGAGTATATTAGAGAGTTTAGATCACTAGCATTAACAACATAGGGTAGCAAGTTTTAGGATGCCTAGAATCCTCCATTACCAGTTCACGTCCAAGAAAATTCCCACCTAATAGGACAAGTGTTATTTGTGAAATGTAACCACATTCCACATGTAAGAAAATAGAGAAGGTAATATTATAAGAAAATAGAGAAGGTAATATTAAAAAGTGTGTTGTCTAGTTGTTCTACTAAATGGCTTTTTTTCGCTTGAAACCGGTGATATAAATTTACACGAATCATTATTTTTTGTTGTTTAAAATCCATTTTTGAGTGAAGAAATGGATTTATCATGTTGAAAAACCCCTAGGACACTCGGATTATACATAAATAATCACTCAAATCTACCAATCTAACAATTTCTCACAGGATTTCTTAGAACGTTTAGGCTACTGCATTAAAAAGAATAGGGAAGGTAATATTAAAAAGGTAGAATGATTTTTGTCTACCAACTATTGTGTCAATTAATTTCCAAATGTAAAAAGTTAATTAAGATGTAAATGTTAAAAGTTAAGTAACTTTAGTTGTATTTGTATAAATATATTTAGTGACAATTGAAAACCTGGTTTAGTAATTTCTTAATCCTAAAAGTAAATGTGAAAAAGTAAACAACTTTAACAAATGCTAGGAAGTTGTCAACATTAAATTTGGAAGAACATGCCAGTATATTCAATTTTTGGCCATAAGATTGGAATTGTTAATTAAAAGATTGATTAAACCATCAATTCAGATAGGGGTACCTCTATATAGTTAAAGATATATATTTATTAGACAAAACCCACCTCCTTTCATTTACTTAGGGTAAAGGCAACCAGATTTGACATATTTTCACTTTTAGAGGCTATTTGACACTTGGATGTAACTCAGGACTTAGAAAATAACAACCATAATTTTGACATTTATTTACTTATATAAATTGTCAAAAAAATTTAGAAAATATATATTAATATGAAGAAAATATATATTAATATGAACAAATGAAGGTAGTGGACTATCGAAAGAATTGGATGGAAGTTTGCAATATTTTTGAATATGAAACATGTAAATGTGTTGAACCTGCACAGAATAGATCTAGCTAAAAAATAATACACACATTTGCAAGGAGAATTGGAAGAAAGAAGAAGAAGGAGAGAAAAGAATGAAAGAATTCTCATTAACCGTTTGAATAATGAATAATTTACACATGATATACTTTGTCTAACTCAATGAGTGCACACTAGAGGAGAAACAATGCGCCATAGTGGTGGTCTAGAGTGATCTGGACACACACCAACAGTCACAAAAGTGAACTTCCACCTAGTCTAGTCTCTCAGGAAGTTACAGGAGTGAACTGCCACCTAGTTGAGTTAACTAGTCAACTAGTCTTCAGTTAACTGACTAAAAAGAGAGTAGTGAGGAGTTAACTCAGGAATCAAGGGTACTGTGCCATTATGGTGATGATACCAAGGCAAGGTCGAATTAGTGTGGTGATTATACCAAAGTTGCATGGTGACAAAACCAATGCAGCATCTAAACTCAACTCAACTAGTCAAACTAAAGTGTCAACTGAAAGAGAATATTCTCCAGGTGGAATATTCTCCCCTAAAATATAGGAGACTGGATAATGACTAATTATGACTAATA
>SNQJ01S0089094.1:0-17014 GCA_010110895.2 Picea sitchensis | reverse complement strand
ATGTACAATGTATGTAAAAAAGAATAACTACAGTTGCTAGGCAACTGTGTCCTTCACTCCAATACGACTTCACAGAGAATAGAACTTCTTCTTAGTGAAGGCCTTGGTGAAGATGTCTGTCGTCTATTCTGTTGAATGACAGAAATGTAAGTCGATGATCCCCTCATGTAATAAGTCCTGGATGTAGTGCATGTGGATCTCGATGTGCTTCGTCCACTACCTCTAAACTTGATCTCTATAGAACTTTAGAGTGTTATGGTTATCACACCAGATGACGATCGACCGATGAAACTGAATGCCCATCTCAGTGAGAAAATGTTGTAGCCACATAGACTGAAGGGTTATGTTAACTACCCCTTTTTACTCTACCTTAGCTAAAGATAGAGAAATGGAAGCTTTCTTCTTGCTTGACCAACAGATTGGACCAAAACCAAAAATGAGTGAGTAACCAGATGTGGACTTATGATCAGTGCTATCACCAGCCCTTTTGGAATCAGTAAACCCGATGAGATATAATGTAGAGTCTATTGGATAATGAATTCCAAAGGTGATGGTGCCCTATATGTATCAAAGGATACACTTTACATCTTTCCAATGTAGCTCATGCATCTCTTGCATGAACCTGGAAACTACGCCGACTACATATGAGAGGTCTGGTCTAGAGTGTGTGAGATACAACAAGCTCCCCACTAGTTGTATGTATAGTGTGTTGTCAACCAGTGGAGTCTCCCTGCCATCCTCAAGTTTGACTCCTGATAGGAAAGGAGTCGGAGCAGACTTTCACTCTGTCATGTGAAATCTCTCAAGGAGATCTTGTGCATACTTGGCCTGAGAAATTTTGATGCCTAATGCATCCTGACTAATCTTGAATCCAAGGAAGAAGTGTAGAGGACCCATGTCCATCATCAAAACCCTCTCATGTAGAATCCTCTTGACTATAACAATTGTTGAAGTCAAGCAACCAGTGATAAACAAATCATCAACATACAGAACTAAAAGTAGAAGTGAATCAACCGTCCTAAGCATGTAGACATTCAGTTCTAATTTACAACGTACAAAGTTCTGTGATATCAGGTAGGAGTCCATCTTGGCATACCAAGCCCTCAGAGCCTGCTTGAGTTCATAAAGGGACTTATTCATTTAACAGACCAACGATGAGTCATGCATAAATCCCTGGGGTTGTTCCATGTAGATATCCTTAGAGATATCACTGTGAAGAAATGAATTTTTCATGTCCATCTGATGGAATTCCCACCCCTTGGCTTCCACAATGGAAAGTGCCAATTGTATGGAATCCATATTCACTACTGGAGCGATGGTCTCATCATAGTCAATGCCATAAACCTGCTGAAAGCCTTTGGAAACAAGCCTGACTTTGTATCTGCTAATCTGTCCATCCACTATTCTCTTGGTCCTGTAGACCCATCTGCATCTAACAAGTTTCCTCCTAGAAGGAAGGGGAACCATATCCCAAGTTTGGTTCTCGAGGAGGGAGTTGTACTCCTCCTGCATGGAGGATTACCAATAGGGATTTCCAGTAGCCTCACCATAATATTGTGGAGCTGAAGACTAAACCAAGAAAATATGCTTGGAGGGAAATGGGTCAGTGGAAGTGAGTGCAACAAAAGGCTCCTTGAAATCAAATTGATTCCTCCTAGCATCAACTGGATGAAGAACGAGATCCCCTGCATCCTAAAGAGTAGTTTGTGCCCACTTGGGCCTCTCCTCTAGCTTTGCAACTACATCTAGATGCTCTAGATTTGCAAATGACTGTACTGACTCTAAATATGAATCATCTGAGTCCTATGAATCAAAACTATCATCTGAAAAGGAGTCGACATGTGCATGCTCATCATATCGGACAGGTGGAAGAGTGGAGGTGTATGCATGCGACTGCTGAGGTACATGAGATACACTTTCCTTGAATTGGACACTATGCTCAATGATGACTCGATCCGAGGAAAGACCAATAAGCCAATGTCCATTCATACCATCGGGGTATCCAAAAAAAATGCACTTAGTTCTATGTGGATCAAGTTCCTTCTTCTTTTAAGAGGGAATCTGGGCCCATGCACGTGAACCAAAAATGCGAAAGTGGGTCACTTCTAGTTTGAGGCTGCTCCAAGCCTCATAGGGGGTCTTATCCTTGACATATCTATGGGGAGATCTGTTTTGGATGTATGTAGCACAGTTAAGTGCTTCGGCCTAGAGACTCTGTGGTAGAGACTTTGCTTGCAGCATGCAAGATGCCATCTCCTTTAGAGATTGTTTTTTCCACTCAGCAACTCTGTTTTTCTGCAGAGTATAGGGAACTATGCTACAACTGAATC
This sequence comes from Picea sitchensis, assembly GCA_010110895.2. Lineage (NCBI taxonomy): Eukaryota > Viridiplantae > Streptophyta > Pinopsida > Pinales > Pinaceae > Picea > Picea sitchensis. Next base: position 14,684 of record SNQJ01S0089094.1, on the reverse strand, counting down.
CTTGCCTCATGGAAAAGATTGTGAATCTCATGATTCACATACTCTCCCCCATTATCATTTTGAAGGACTTTGGTCTTCTTTCCAGACTGTGTCTCAACCAAGGCTTTGAAATCTTTGAGGTGTTGAAAGACCTCATATTTTTTCCTGAGAAAGTAGATCCATGTAAAATATGAGAAATCATTAACAAAAATGCGAACAAACCTTGCTTTATTGATGAATGGATGCGGAAAAGGACCCATAAAGTCACTGTGAAACAGATCTAAAGGTGAGGAAGATCGTTGAGACTTTCCTTTGTCAAATTTCTCTTGAGGATGTTTTCCGAGAACACATCCCTCACACACTCCCTTGGAGAAATGGATGTCTGGTAGACCATCAACCAATCTATGCTTGCTAAGCTATTGAATTATTATACTATTGGTCTTTGATTATGATTATGAGGCATTATGTATGTGATTGATGTTATTTTGTGTATCTACATAGACAGGTGATATTGATTGGGTTCTACTGAGTGTGCAGGACTTTAGACCTCGAGGATGCAGAGGCATCAATGAAACCCCTTGGACTCTGAATCGAGTCACGAAGTGGACTATTGGGGTTTGATTATTGTTGATATGACATATGCACATCTGATTAGATGTTATGATGATTGATTTTATTTCTGACATGATTTGTTGATGATGTAGGCCGATGATAGCTTGCCGACCAGACTCACATGTGGAGTAGAGGGGTCATGCATGACAACCAGAGACGTTGACGGAGAGGTGTGGAAAGTAGCCCTGCCACAACCTACTAGCACTCCCTTCATGGCTCGAACTGTAGGTTAACGATTACCTAGTTTGAGAAGACCCACGATGCCATGAGGGAAACTGTGATAGTTTCTCACGATGATTCTAAGGGGTGCACAATAAGGCAAGGGCCTTATTCCTTATAGGCCCTTAGTCTCCCACAAGATCACCTGGTGAAGTGTTGACTCTAGGGGTTTTTTATGTCTACCAAGTCAGTCAAGAGGAAAGTGGCACCCCTGGAGCATGTAGTGCATCCTAAAGGGCACGCCACGCAAGAAAAATGGAAAGAGGTGAGTGACACCCTTGGAGCATGTAGTGTGTCCTGAAGGGCACGCCACATAAGGGAAATGGAAAGAGGTGAGTGGCACCCTTGGAGCACGTAGTGCGTCCTGAAGGGAACATCGCGCAAGGGAAACAAAATGGGCTGAGTGGCACCCTTGGAGCACCTAGTGTGTCCTGAAGGGCATGTCGCGTTGTTAACTAATAAGTGAATAAACCTAGATGGCATTTGAACGAATCAAGTGATAAGAAAGATTTAAAAACAATTTCCATAATAAAAATGTCGCCCAACTTAGGAAAATAAAATCTAGGTCTAAGTGATACTTGTGGTAAATATATATAATAATAATAATAATAATAATCATTAAACATGTGATGAGAAGGGGGTAATAAATTCATTTAACTTATTAAAATCAAATTACTTTGGGGGATCAAATTTAAAAAATATATATTGTTTTTCTACATATGCTAAATAAAATTTATTAATTAAAAAGAAAAAGGGGTAAAAGGTAATATTCTACACTTGCTAATTTGAGTAATAGATAAAAAGGTAAAAGAGAGAAATTTAAAAGAATTAGGAAGCTAAGGGAAAAAGGGGAAAACATACAGAAAAAGGGAAACATAAGAAAAAAGCAGAATGACTAACTTAGTAAGGAATCTAGCCTTTAAGAACTTTCTAAATTGAACTCAACTAGTAATTTAGTAAGGGAGTAAGTCATTAAAATGTGTAAGGGAATTTGGGGACACCTAGGAGTGATTCTAAGAATGCTTTTAGGTGGGTGAGGGAAATAGGAGTAATTAAATACTTAATGAAATTAATTTCTGATGCAACGAAGGGGATGGGTGACATGTGTACGGCGGAGGTTTTTCTGAATTAACTTAATGAAAAATAAATTAAATGGGAGTTTGGAAACGAAATCGCTTATAAACTCTATATAAAGGATGGAAGAGGAGGAGTAGGGATCTCTTATTTTATGCATAACATTACGCTGTAGAATTTTTGACTTGACTAACTTATCTTGTGGGAGTTGGGATACCCAGCTTGGGTAACGAGTGGTAGCTCGACCTTTCGATGTGAGTTGGTTTCTAGTTGTTCTTTGGTTTAGAGTACATGGCCTCTTTGTGGCTCAGGAGGCTAAGGGGGAAGAAGAGTACCCCTAGCGTTGGATGGGAGGTACCGGTGAAATCACATTAGTCAGCAAGCAGGAGATGCACGGAGCGCACAGGACAACGACTCGGAGCTGTCACCTTGGGATATAGTACACATGCTTTTATTTTGCATGGTAAATTACTATTGATCTTGCAATTTCGTTTATGTACTTTTATTGTGTAAAGAAAAGTGTTTTACTTAGCATTTTAATCGAGAACTTAAAATCATCATAGCTTTACGCTCACTGCATCGATTTGATCTCCTTGGCCACCGATCCTTGATTTCCATGACTTTCTGTTTGTTTTATTGATTATTTGAAGAGTTTGTGCTTTATCTTTCATCCTCATCCCTAGATCATCAGTCCACGCATAATCAGTCGGCCAGGAGCTGAATCGACGGTCATCACTTCGATGCATAGTGAACTATAGATTCTAATGCCCTGCTTTTTTATGCATGAATGATGAGTGATGGATAAAGTTTTCCTAGTTGTCTAACCCTGTTGATTATTCCTGGTCGAATGATTTTCTTGTGCCTTCTTGTGATTGATCACCTCTGCGTATTGTTTATCTTTCCTCTTCGTGAACTGCTTAATATCCTCGACATTTGATCTCTTCGTTGCATTGGGATCGACATTTATAACACCTCTGCATTTTATTATATTTCTATGGCAATATCATCTGCGTTTCAATACATTCTACCACAAAACTTTTCCTCTGCAATTTAATATATTTTGTAGGCGAAATTTACCTTGCGTTTTAACACTTATAGCCTGGGATTTTCCCTCTACCTTTTATTATATTTGGATGACGATTTTATCTTGCGTTTTAGCACATAAACCACAGTGAATCTACCCTTGATTGAATGCGACGAAAATTTTATTTACACAGTGAATTTTTTATTAGGCGTTTTTCTTGATGGATTGGCAGTTGATTTACTGGCGAATTTCAGTTTTTATTACACAACGATTTACCCTTTTTATGGTCATCCATTGCCATTATTTCTGACCACGATTTGCACACTTTCAACCATAACTTTCCACAGTTTCAACCACACTTTCAACCATGCTTCTTCTTTGCGTTTTATTATAATTGATGGTGAATTTCACCAGGCGTTTTGGCCAAACATAGCTCATTCTACACCCAATCAATTTTCTGGCAGCGTTTTGGGCTTCCCCAGTCCCACCCGATCTTGCCAGCAATTCTTACCTAAGGCAGCTAGTTTGTTTTCACATTTGTTAATTAGCAATTTCATACTCCCGATTCATACAAAATTACTTATATCTTTTACTCTGCGTTCATCACCTAATGTCTGCATTTATATACATAATCTTTTACCTAGGTGGCTTGCAACCGTTTTCATTTAGTTACAGTATCCTTCTTCGTAGGCATAAACTTATTTGAATGAGAGTAGTAAGATTGTGACATAGCAATATAAGATATGTGATAGATTGTGGTTTTAACATCTCCAGACCACGTTTGGGCAAAATTCTTACATGTGCAGAGAATTTTGTGACTGTGGGTAGTGTCCTCGATTTTCTTAACGTGTTAATTAATTTGTGATTGTGTTGAATTCCTTTACTTGAATGATAACGATGGTGGGACAAAATATTCTTTGTTTACCATTTTTTTACTACGATTAAATTATTTATGGCGATTAACATTGTATGACAGTGTTGCCCCTTTTTAAATATTATAGCTCAGGTATTTTCGTTTGTTCTGCAATTCCATTCATTAATGACAACTCTAACCTTTATTGTTGACTGCGAATTCACCTTCTGCGAACTGACCCGATTTTACCTTTTTCTGAGTGCAAATTCATTACGATTTTAATGTGTGTTTGACATCGAATCCATACTTTGAATGGCTACGGCTACCTTTGGACAGCCTTATCATTTAGTTACTCAATGGGCAGCCTTATCATTGTTAGATAGTCATCCTTTTAGTTAGCATTTTCAAATGGTTAATAGATAGCCTGTATGATGTGATTTGATAGTCTTAGTAGTAATTGTAAATTGTACACAACTAGTTTAGTTAGCAATGAGATACTTTATAGTTTCTTTACACAGCAATGGCATATCCTTTTAGACAACAAAGGGATGGTCGATAGTATTGATATAGTCACAACAACTCCTTATTGTAGACAATGATTAAAGTGTTTTTCCTCGTCCTTCTTTTAGTGTTAAGATGCAAATTATGTGACAGCAGATTACATGCTAGGGAGATATTGGATTGATAAGTCGCAGCATTTACTTTGTAATTGATTTTTTCTTTGTGGTTAAATGGGTATTCACTTGCACGAAAACATTTTTTTCTCGGTGTATAGTTCGGGGTTTAAAGGATAGCAACTACATAAGCTAGAAAACTTGTTCCAGTTTTAAGAGAAAGTGAGTTATACTTATCTAATTTGGGAATTGGGATATAGTCGCAACGAACTTTTGTTTTAATAATAATCTTTCAATTGTATAGATTGGTCTTATTGCGCAAGGAATTTATTGCGTTGTATGAAAGTGATAATCGTCTTGATTGAATTCTTGTTTGGGTGCTAGGGTTAGTCATCAGGGGTTAGATAGTTAACTTGATCTCCTAGCGCGTCAATTTTAGCTTGTGTTGAGGGTCCAGTTTTGTTGTTGTGCCACGGTTGTTGTCGCTCCTATCACCGGGTGATAGAATGATTCCTAATGAGGGGATCATTGCATGCCCTAATGGATAGAGGCAAAGGATATGCTTCCCATTGTGGGCATTATTCATTGTAGTTGTTATTGGTGTTTGGGTTGTAAAGCCTTCATGCATTTGGATGCACACCATAGAGGTTCTAGTTACTGGCCTTTGAGGTCGTTGTGTCAGGATGGGAGATGTTGTCCCTTAACCTGTAGGCATTGTGGTGTTTGTGTCGGGTGGGTAGTCATTTCTATCTTTGCTTTTACGCATGTTTCTCCCAACTGCTCATTGTGCTAGTGTGTTGAGTCGTTGTTGTCTATTGCCTAATCTACGAGCATGTGTTTGTCGTAAGGTTGTGTGGTTCAACTATTGTCGTCATTTCCTTCCTACCTAAAAACAAAAAAAAATTGCACCTTTTCTTCATCGCAGTCGTAATGATTGGGGTTGTTACATATGGTATCAGAGCAGGTTCAACCCGTGACTTGGGAACACTTCGCCTTTCGTTGATATGATAATTTATTATAATGTTGCTAATTAAGTTTACTTGTATTCATGGCAGGTAATCATGGTTAGAGGATGCCGCGGAGGTAGATGACGGGGTGCTAGGGGAGGGGTCTAACCCCTAGGGAGACAAGTAGGTTGTCGGGCAGGAGCAGATAGTGGTGGGTGATGTGGTTGGGATAATGAGGTATTTTCAGCGGATGTTTGAGGCACTGATTATCCATTTGGATAGATATGAGGCCAGGGAACTGACACCCACTGAGGGTCCAACGCGTGCTCCGATCAGTACTGGTAGCATTCACCGTGAACTCGAGAAGGTCAAATTTCTTGAGTTCTTTGTTTCTCTAGACGACGCAGTCACCGAGGCATGGTTGGAGAATATGGCGATGTAATTTTCACTTTGCGACTATACCTCCAACATGAAGGTCTGCATGGAGGTATTTCAACTTAAGGGGAGCGCTCTTCTATAGTGGAAGACACTCCTGCCAAAATTAAACATGGTCGTCGAAGACGTGTCATGGGAACTATTTAAGGAACGGTTCTGAGAGAGGTACCTATCAGAGGAACTCATTGAGCATTAGCGCAACGAGTTCAATGTCTTACGACAGGGTGGTCGTATGGTGCCCGAGTACGAGGCCCATTTGATGGAGTTGCTTCAGTATGCTCCACACCTTAAAACTGAGAAACTTAAGTTCAATAGGTTCTTGTTTGGCCTTAATGTCAGCATCTATGAAAAGGTTAGGATTTTGATGCTGTGAACCTTGCATGATGTCGTTCAGAAGGCCCTCATTGCAGAGGAGGATATTATAAGCAGGGGTCAGAGTAGGACTCTAGTGAGACCAGTAGGGCAGGTGTCATCTGTTGTGCAACAGCATCAGACACTAGCTAGAAAGACGCCAGTACATCGTGGCTTCTAGAGAGGATCCACTTTCACTACACCTCGGTGACCAGTGCCTCAACAATAGACTCTTTACCATGGACCACAACATCATTGGCAACGTCGACCGTAGCAATAATAGTTTAGGTCTGTTTAGAAGAACAGACTAGGATTCCAGGTCGGTGGACCGTCAACTTCTACTTCAGGTACTAGGAGTACTGGACTGAAGAAGGGGTGTTGGACTTGTGGGGAGCCACACTACCAGCACGACTACCCAGTGGACGAGACTAGAGCATCTGGATCAGCCAGAACCACCACCATGGGAGATTTTGGCAAGGCCCATAGGATTCATGCAGCGGTGAGTAACCGCTCGGAAGAACACCAATCGAATATGATTGAGACATCATGTATCATTGCTGACTAGACTGTTAGTATTTCAACAGATCTTGGTGCTATCAATAGTTTCATTTCTGGTGCAGTGCTAAAAAGAATTAAGGTAAAGGCAGTCGAACAGAAATGAGTTTAGCTTTGTAGAGATGGCTTTGAGAGATAAATAGAAGGTTGGAGGAAAGGTTACAGAATGTACCCTTAACTTGGGTGAGTCTGTCACCAAGGCCAACCTGTACATCATGATCTTAGGATCTTATGATGTTATGATTGGTATGGATTGGTTGGAATCGCATGAGGCGATACTCAATTGTAAGATGAAATGGTCGAGATTGGTTGATGATGAGGGAAAAAGACACATGATTGTAGGTTGGAACCAAGGAGTTTCCTTGAGGTTCATCTCTTCCCTATAGTTATGGAAGAGCATGCACAAGGGATGTAATCTTTATGCAATCCTTGAGTTAAATGAGAAGGGAGTAGAAGAACACCTTCTGGTGGTGAGAGAGTTTGCGGACGTCTTATCAGAGGAGCTACCTGGGATGTCGTTGGACAGGGAATTAGAATTTACCATAGAACTAAAACTGGGGACTGAACCAATAGCGAGAACACCTTATCATATGTCAACCCCGAAGTTACAGGAGTTGAGAATGAAACTAAAGGAGTTGTTGGACCTGGGACTCATACGTCCTAGTGTGTTACCTTGGGGTGTGCCTGTTATTTTCATACGAAAGAAGGATGGGTTGTGGATACTTTGCATTGACTACCATCAATTGAACAAAGAAACAATCAAGAATCAGTATCCATTTCCAAGGATTCATGATCTGTTCGATCAGATGAAGGGTGCGACGGTGTTTTCAAGGATCGATTTGCGATTAGGGTATCACCAGTCACGGATCAAGGAGGATGATGTCCCTAAGACTGAATTTAAGATGAGGTTTGGACATCATGAGTTTACTATTTTACCGTTTGGACTGACTAACACCCCAGGGGTATTTATGATTTTGATGAACGGGGTGTTCCATGAGTATTTGGACAAGTTCGTCCAAGTATTCATTGACGATATTTTGATTTACTCTTGGACGATGGAGGACCATGACGAGCACTCGCGCTTGGTAATACAGTGTTTGCGAGAGAACAAACTGTATGGGAAATTGTCCAAATGCTCGTTTTATCAATCGAAGATTCACTACTTAGGGCATGTCATCTCCGATGAAGGTATCGTCGCGGATCCAACAAAGGTCGAGGCTATTATGGAATGTCTTGCATCGACGAATGTCTTAGAAGTGTGTAGCTTCATGGGTTTAGCAGGATACTATCGACAGTTCATCGAGGTATTTTCGAAGATAGCAAATCTAATTACGGAAATGCAGAAAAAGAACAAGAAGTTTGTTTGGACTGAGAAATGCGCAGAGGCATTTTGAAGGCTCGAGGAGCTGTTGACAACAACACCGATACTAAAGGTCCATGACATGGATGTAGACTTCTTGGTATGCACTGATGCATCCAAGGAAGGCTTAGGAAGAGTCTTGATGCAAGACAATCGAGTGATCACTTACATCTCGAGAAAACTAAGAAGGCATGATGAGAACTATGCAACACACAATTTGGAGTTGTTAGCCATTGTATATTCCTTGAAGGTTTGGAGACACTACCTTGTTGGACTAAAATTTGAACTAAAAATGGACCACTGTGGACTATAGCACATATTTACGCAAAGAGACTTGAATGTGTGACAACGACGTTGGTCGAAATTGCTTAGCGAGTATGATTTCAAGATTACTTACATAAAGGGAACATTGAACCGAGTGGCAGATGCATTGATTCGGAGACCTCGCATCTTTTCGCTGTTGCCTCTTCAGAAAAATCTACGTGAAAATATTCTAACTTTATAATGTGATGATGACTGGTACAAAGAGGTCAAGGATTTTATTAGACAAAATACAATGATGGTACCAATATTTGAAGGACTTACATTTGACGACGATGGATTATTGAGATTTAAAAATCAAATTTACTTACCACCGAACGACGAGTTGAGGAGTTTGATCCTAAACGAGGATCACAGAGCAGTGTACATGGCTCACGAAGATGAGGGTGGACCTTAAACTCTTATTCTTCTGGAAAGGAATGAAGGCATAAGTAGTCAACTATGTGGCCATATGTCTAGAATGTCAGCAGGTGAAGGTTGAACATAAACATCCAACAGGATTACTACAGCCACACACTATTCCAAAATTGAAATGGGAGGTTATTTCAATGGATTTCATTGTTGGATTGCCACTGACGACAAGGAGACACGACTCAATTTTTGTGGTAGTAGACACTCTGATGAAGAGTGCTCATTTTATTCCTGTGTGTATGACGTATCAGGCACCTGACATAGCTAGAGTTTTTATCAGTGAGATTGTGAAGATGCATGGTGTACCTAAGAGGAGTATATCTGATCAAGGATCAGTGTTTAGTAGATGATTTTGGACTAGTTTCCAAGAGGCCTTGGGAACCCAACTTAACTTTAGTACTGTGTATCACCCTGAGACAGACGGGCAGACTGAACGAACAAACCAAGTCTTGGAAGACATGTTGCGCATGTACGTGATGGACCAATAGAAGTATTGGGAAGAATTTTTTCCACTGGTAGAATTCACATATAACAATAGTTACCAAAGCACCATTAATATGGATCCTTTCGATTTTCTTTATGGGTGACCGTGTCAGATGCCTCTGAGTTGGGGTCAGCTTGAGGATAGGGTCCTGGTGGGACTAGAAGAGATCCAAGAAATGAAAGATCAAATGAAAACAATAAGACAAAGGATCAAAGAGGTGCAAGATCAGCAAAAGAGTTATGTCTATGCGCGCCACGTCAACCGTAGTTATGAAGTTGGAGATCGAGTCTTCTTGCGGGTAAAACCGCATAAGAGTTCAATAAAGTTTGGAAAGTGAGCTAAAATATCTCCTGGGTTCATGGTTCCCTTTGAGATTGTGGATAGGAAGGGGCATGTGGCCTATCGACTAGCCTTGTCTGATTCCTTGAGGCATATGCACGATGTTTTTCACGTATCTGTTTTGAGACATTATATTAGTGATCCTACACATGTTATTTACATGAGTTCCTTGCAGGTATCGGATGAGGGGGTGCTCACGGCTAAGTCAATCTACATCCTGGATCATTGCATTCAAAAACTACGACATCGAATAGTAGATCAGGTCAAGGCCCAGTGGGGCAACTATAGTCCCCAATCGACGACCTGGGAGGATGCATATGATATGCGCCAACAGTTTCCATTTTTGTTTGATAGATAGACTTATGATTTTGTGATACACATTATTTTGGCACTTATATAGTGTTAAATTTTGGGACAAAGTTTAGACCAAGAGGGGGTGTATGTAACATCCCGCTCTTGCCTGCACAGAGAGAACTTATTCTTTGAGGACACTTTCTTGCAAGTGATACATATTACTATACTATTAGTTGTTGATTATGATTATGAGGCATTATGGATGTGATTAGATGTTATTTTGTGTATCTACATAGATAGGTTCTATTGACTGGGTTCTCCTGAGTGTGCAAGACTTTGGACCTCGAAGATGCAGAGGCATCGATGAAACCCCTTGGACTCCGGATCAATTCAGGGAGTGGACTATTGGGGTTTGATTATTGTTTATATGACATATGAACATCTGAATAGATGTTATGATGGTTTATTTTATTTCTGACATGACTCGTTGATGATGTCAGTTGACGATAGCTTGTCGACCAGACTCACATGTGGAGTAGAGGGGTCATGCACGACAACCAGACATTGAGGTAGAGGTGTGTACAATAGCCCTGCCACAGCCTACTTGCACTCCCGCTGTGGCTCGAAATTTAGGTTAACGATTACCTAGCTCGAGAAGACCCACAATGTTGTGAGGGTGGACTATGAAAGTTGCTCATGATGATTCTAAGGGGAACACAATAAGGTAGGGGCCTTATTCCTTAGAGGCCCTTAGTCTCCCACAAGATCACCTAGTGGAGTATTGACTCTAGGGGTTCTTGATGTCTACCAAGTCAGTCAATAGGTGAGTGGCACTGTTGGAGAACATAGTGCATCCTGAAGGGCACGTTGCACAAGAAAAATGGAAAGAGGCAAGTGGCACCCTTGGAGCACGTAGTACATCCTGAACGACACGTCACACAAGAAAAATGGAAAGAGGTGAGTGGCACCCTTGGAGCACGTAGTGCGTCCTGAAGGGAAGGTTGCGGAAGGGAAATGGAAAGAGGCGAGTGGCACCCTTGGAGCACGTAGTGCGTCCTGAAGGGCACGTCGTGCAAGGGAAACAGAATGAGGCGAGTGGCACCTTTGGAGCACCTAGTGCGTCCTGAAGGGCACGTCACACTGTTAACTAATAAGTGAATAAACCTAGATGGCCTTTGAATGAATCAAGTGATAAGAAAGATTTAAAAACAATTTCCCTAATAAAAATGTCACCCAACCTTGGAAAATAAAATCTAGGTCTAAGTGATACTTGTGGTAAAATAATAATAATAATAATAATAATCATTAAACGTGTGATGAGAAGGGGCTAAGAAATTCATTTAACTTATTAAAATCAAATTACTTTGGGGGATCAAATTTAGAAAAGAAATATTGTTTTTCTACATATGCTAAATAAAATTTATTAATTAAAAAGAAAAAGGGGTAAATGGTAATATTCTACACTTGCTAATTTGAGTTTTAGATAAAAAGGGAAAAGAGGGAAATTTAAAAGAATTAGGAGACTAAGGGAAAAAGGGGGAAACATAAAGAAAAAGGGAAACATAAGAAAAAAGAAGAATGACTAACTTAGTAAGGAATCTAGCCTTTAAGAACTTTCTAAATTGAACTCAACTAGTAATTTAGTAAGGGAGAAAGTCATTAAAATGTGTAAGGGAATTTGGGGACACCTAGGAGCGATTCTAGGAATTCTTTTAGGTGGGTGATGGAAATAGGAGTAATTAAATAATTAATGAAATTAATTTCTGGTTCAACGAAGGGGATGGGTGACATCTGTATGGGGGAGGTTTTTCTGAATTAACTTAATGAAAAATAAATTAAATGGGAATTTAGGAAATAAATCACTTAGAAAATATATATAAAGGATGGAGGAGGAGGAGTAGGGATCTCTTATTTTATGCGTAACGTTACGCTACAAAATTTTTGACTTGACTGACTTATCTTGTGGGAGTTGGGATACCCAACTTGGGTAACGAGTGGTAGCTCGACCTTTCGAGGCGAGTTGGTTGCTAGTTGTTCTTTGGTTTAGAGTGCGTGGCCCCTTTGTGGCTCAGGGGACTAAGGGGGAAGAAGAGTACCCCTAGCGTTGGCTAGGAGGTACCGGGAAAGTCACATCAGTCGGCAAGAGGAGTTGCACGGAGCGCGCAGGACAATGACTCAAAGATGTCACCTTAGGCTACGATACACATGCTTTTATTTTTCATCATAGATTACTATTGATCTTGCGCTTTCGTTTATGTACTTGTATTGTGTAAAGAAGAGTGTTTTACTTAGCATTTTAATCGGGAACTTAAAATCATCATAGCTTTACGCTCACTGCATCAATTTGATCTCCTTGGCCACCGATCCTTGATTGCCATGACTATTCTGTTTGTTTTATTGATTATTTGAAGAGTTTGTGCTTTAGCTATCATCCTCATCCCTAGATCATTAGTCCATGCTTGAACAGTTGGCCAGGAACTGAATCGACGATCATCACTTCGGTGCATAACAACCTATAGATTCTAATGTCCTGCTTTTTTTTGCATGGATGATGAGCGATGGATACATTTTTCCCAGTTGTCTACCATTTTTTATTGTTCCTGGTTGAATGATTGTCTTGCACCTTCTTGTGATTGATCACCTTTGTGTATTGTTTATCTTTCCTCCCCGTGAACTACTTAATATCCTCAGCGTTTGATCTTTGTGTTGCATTGGGCTCAGAATTTATAACACCTCTACGTTTTATTATATTTCTATGGAAATATCATCTATGTTTCAATACATTCTACCACAAAACTTTTTCTCTGCAATTTAATATATTGTGCAGGCAAATTTTACCTTGTGTTTTAACACTTCTGGCCTACGATTTCCCCTCTGCCTTTTATTATATTTGGATGACTATTTTATCTTGTGTTTTAGCACATAAACCAAAATGAATCTACCCTTGATTGAATGTGACATAAATTTCATTTACACAGTGAATTTTTTATTAGGCGTTTTTCTTGATGGATTGGCAGATGATTTACTTCCGAATTTCAGTTTTTATTACACAACAATTTACCCTTTTATGGTTAGCCATTTCCATTATGTTTTACCACGATTTGCGCACTTTCAACCATGACATTCTGCACTTTCAACTGCACTTTCAACCATGCTTCTTCTCTGCGTTTTATTATAATTGATGGCGAATTTTACTAGACATTTTGGCTAAACGCAGCTCATTCTACACCTAATCAATTGCCTGGCAGTGTTTTGGGCTTCCCCAGTCCCACCCGATCTTACCAACAATTTTTACCTGAGGAAGCTAGTTTGTTTTCACAGTTGTTAATTAGCGATTTCATACTCCCGATTCATACCTCATTACTTATATCTTTTACTCTGTGTTGATCACCTAATGTCTGCATTTATATACATAATCTTTTACCCGGGTGACTTGCAACCATTTTCATTTAGTTACAGTCTCCTTCTTCGTAGGCAGAAACGTATTTGAATGACAGTGGTAAGATTGTGACTCAACAATATAAGATATGTGATATCCTGTGGTTTTAACATGTCCAGAATGTTGTGGGGAAATTGCACCCTACAGACTAACAAGCTAGGGCTTAAACTTGCATGCAGATCATGACCCTTCAGAAATTACTTTTAACCTTCTACCCCAAACCTAAAACCCTTTTTCACATGAAAACATGGGAAGAACCAACTAACCGTTTTATCGATGGTCAGTGTAGATCCTCCGTTGCGCTCTATCCTCTTGCTTTTGCTGCTCCTTCCAAAAAGCGATCCTGCAATCAAGACAAAACTACGCATGCATGCTATTGTTCTACTAGAGGGTTAAAGATTAAGCATAAATCGAATCAAACATATAAGACTCGTGCATTTGGGACGGGAAAATTATCTTTTTATTAATCTCAAGATGAATCAACTTACAATGATTATAGAGACCGGCCACCGTTCCTCGATCTTGATCCTGGGCTTCTCCTCTTCTTTGTCCTCCAACTGCTTTGCTTGAATTCTCTTAAAGCTTGAGGAAAGGCTAAAGGGTTGGGACAAAACGGACTCGGCAATTGGGCAGAGTTTCTTTGCTATGATTTTCCTCTTCCAAATAGTACCCCTACCCCTTCTTTTATAGGCTATAAGGAGCTAGGGTTTTGGGCGAACTCTCGGCCATGCATGGCGGGGAGTTCCAGTTAACTGACCCAAATCTCTTCTTCTCGTCGGCAACTTTCCTGATTTTGTGCTTTGTTAGGTAAATGTGGGCTGTAGTGGGCTAGCCAGCATTCCAACGTGTGCAGCAGAAGGCCTGCCAGCGTTCCAACGTGCCCAGCAGTGGGTTAGGGCGCAGGTTGTTTGATTTAAGAGGTTTTTCAAGAGTTTGTTCAGCATGGCTTTGGCAATGAAGGGAAATGAGTTGGCTTGATGCCAGGTAAGCATGGATAGTGCAATTTAGGGTTATAATATATGCCCCCTAATGTGTGAGGTCATAAGAGCATATGATGGCCGAAATACATTACCAATTCTTTACCAATCTGTATTGATATGCTGAATGAGTGAGCCCAGGAAACAGGAATCAGGAGGTGCCATCTGCAAAAAATATCAAATGTCTCACCGAGGCGGGCATACCCATGCTCGGAATAAAATAGAACCATGGATACCAATTAAATACACTGTAGATCCATGTCAAATAACTAGGAAGAGTAGCCGCGAATAATACACAACGGAGCTACATCTCGAAATCAAAAAGATATACATATAAAGTATCCATCTCCCAGAAGCTGATTCGGCCTGATGGCTGTACTTCAGAGCTCGAGCAAC